>CAOGCB010840442.1:10000-14765 GCA_948266635.1 Cnidoscolus chayamansa | reverse complement strand
TTACAATATCATCTTCCAGCTTCAAGAAGTACATTTTTGTTTGCTCATTTGCAAATTAGAGAAAGATTGGCGGGAGGTGTTGATGCCTCTTTTGATAGAAGAATAATCCTAAAATATATGCAGTGTATTTTTATTTTTTTATTTTTTTTGTACAGTGAACATAAATACCCTTTCATATTATAAAACAATTTTAACTAGATTGCATCCTTCTTAAGCTTTGGCTGTCTTGTAATTAGTTCAAATAGATGCGGAGTATGTTAAATCTAGAGAAAGTGCTTGGCTTATTAGACATTATTTCATTTTAACATGGGCTTACATAAGAGATTGAGTTGTTTTAAACATCAAAGTGACTAGCAAATTTAGTATTGAAACCCAAGCGCTTATAGTTGAACATTTTATTTTGTATTTCTTAATATAGAGACGATTCCTAGCCGTCCCCCTCAAGTGCAACTATATGGTTGTCACTTGTTGATTAGTTAGTAACAACCCACCATGGGCCCAGTGATGCAGCTTTATGAGTGGGTAAAATCCACACAATCCAAATCGAGTACTGATGCCATGTTAAATTTGGGAAAAGTGCTGGGCATTATTTGACATTAGTTCATTTTAATGCTGGGTTATATGAATAATTGGATATTTTAAAAAGTAAAATCACTAGCCAATTTAATATCACAATCTAATCGCTTATGTTTTGCCGTTTTATTTTATATTTTCCTGATATTGAACATGGTTTCCAAATAGAATCTTCTTGGCTTACACAGCTATATTGGACTTTGTTCAGATATAATGAAAATGCGTGATGCGTATGCTCATCTTTTAACATTGATCAACTAGGCTAGTCATTTCATATTTATAACTTTAAATTATCATTTTCATTTCTTTTAAACCCAATCGTATGGAGTTGGAAGCTAAGAAGTTATGTTTTATTGTTGCAGCTCCTCCATCAGTTGGTAATGTTGAAATTGTTGGAGATGTTATTGAAGGAAGTATCATAAAAGGAGTCGGGGAGTACTTTGGGGGAAGAGAAGGTCCCAGCAAGTTTCAATGGTTGCGTGAGAATAAGGAAACTGGGTTAGTGTGCTCATTTGTTGCATGCAGTAATAGGCTGTTGGGAAAAGAAAGATTCCAAGTATTTTTTTTTCCTCAATGTGTTTTCCACCCTGATTTTCTTAATCCTTAGAAGCTAAATCACCCCTCAACTTTGACAAATGGTTAAATAGTTGAGGTCTTCTTCTTCTTCTTCTTCTTCATTTCCCCTTATTTCTAGCTAAATTTTATTTGCCACACTGCTCTCGTTTTGTTTTGATATTGTGGCTTCTTGTTGCAGGGACTTTGTATTGGTGTCTATGGGTACACCTGAGTATTCTTTGACAAAAGATGATATTGGTCGACGTATAGCTTTTGTTTATGTACCCATTAATTTTGAAGGTCAATCCAGTTCTTCTTTTCTTGAGGAAAAATGACTTGCTTATTGTCTTGGTTTCTCATTGACCATCTTCTAAATTGTAAATATATCAACTGGCATATGTTGCAGGTCAGGAAGGGGAATCTATATCAGTATTGTCTTCTGTGGTGAAGCAAGGTAAATGAAATGATGCTAGGCTTCGTCTGGTTTACAAAACAGTATAGTTATTTGACTGCCATGAATTATTCTTCACTTGCGTAGGAATTGAAATCTAGAAGTTTGTGAATATCTATCCATATGATAGCTATTACGTTGTGAAAGCTCCAACAAAAATTTGAGATTGTGGAGAGCTATTCTGTAGAATTACTAATTCCTCATTATTGAATCAAAGTTAAGAACAGCTATTATATTCATTTCACAGGCTATTTCATGAATCAAACAATTTTTGGGAGCTATTTTTGTCGTGTTAATATTTTGAGGGATTAACATTGCTCTTCTTCCTTCCATTTGCAAGTCACAGAAGAAAGTAGAAACATTTGACAAACAATGATACGAGATCCCAAATTTTAATGTTTTCCTTTAATTAGTGCATTAGAGGAATTGAAATAATTATTTTAAGCTGTTATGAAAGTTCATCAAGTATTTGAGAGTTTTTATTTTTTATTTTTTTGTTTTTTATTTATTTCTTCAGTTGCATGCATGGAATTAAATAACGGCCGTTACGTTATGTAACGGGATTTGGAGGGCCCGTTACCCCGTTATTTACAGGTCCCCCAAATTTCGCAGGTGTAACGGCCGTTACAGCCATTATGTAAGTGTAATGACCGTTACCAATAATTCATCCCCTCCCCTTTTCACATGCCAAATAGAAGACCGACTCATTTTCTGTTCCTCAAACATATTAGCAAGTGCAAATCTCTTTTTCTTTTTTCATTTTTCATAATCTCTCAATTTCACTAAAAAAACAACACATTTCACTTGTATTTTTCTCCCTTAAAGCTAAGATTAATCACAAAAATGACATCTTTTCCATAGTTCTTGGCTTCTTTCATCTAAAAGCTAAGTTTTTGTTGCTTTTTTTTTTATGGTAATAAGGTTAGTTATTTATTTCCTAATTCCTATCTACAATTCTACAATCTACGTTAATTATTTTAAATATGAATGAAAGGAAACTTGATGAGTTGATGATGTTTATGAATGATATGTTTATATTATAGTCTTTATTTGATGTATTTATACCTATTATATTGTTGTATTTATTAGTCTTTCTTATATCTTGCAATTTCTATTCATTTTATGCACTTTTCAAATTTTTTTGAACAATTTGCGTAGCTCCAGGCTGTTACCGTTACAGGCTTATTTCCGTTATCCACGACTGCGGCCGTGAATGTATTGTGGCCATGACCACAATTTAAAACCCTGGTTGCATGAAACATTACAAGGCCCCAGGTTCTTAGAATTTTATTTATATGTTTAATCGATGGTTGATTGGAATAAAAAATTACTTTCAACAACAACTAGTCTAGTGTGAAATGTTTTGGAAAACAAATATCACAACTTATTCCTTTTGGAAATTATTGATTATGATTACATTCAGATTTTCCAACTTGTTCTGGATCAATTGTGCAAAACAAAATTTTGCTAAGATTGGTTAGAATGTCTGCAAGAGGAGTTCAAATGGTTGAGATCTTTTTTTTTGGGAGAAGGTAGGGTTGAGCTGTGTCGAAGTTATTCTTCAAAGGAAAAGTAATTAATTTTTCATGTTACTAAATAAGATTTTATCCAGTGTCCAAGAAATGGATGAGTGAGCATTGATAGATCTCTTCAACCCAAGTTGACTGAGCTTTAATCTTAAAATAGTTGAGGTCAGCTACACAAAATCCTTTTTCTCTATCCACCTACATTAGGTTATCTTTTTCGTAATGTTTAGGAGTTCCTTACATGTCACCATTTCATTCTAGGTCTATTCTTTATTTTTTTCTTTTTCACCTGCAATGTCGTTTTCTCAGTGTTCACCTATATTTGCTAGTCTGTATTGCATATATGTCCAGATCATCTAAGTCCTCCCTTTCTAAACTTTTATCCATGGGTGTTGATAAGAAAATGGACCTAGGTCTAACTCACCCTCAAAAGCTAGCTCAAGGGTGGAAGATTATCCAAGTCTTTATAAGGGGCACATAACCCACATTCCTAATCAATGTGGGATACTTTACAGGTGCCACTTCTCCTAACATACAAATGCTTTCACTCATTTCATCCTTTTATTTCCATAAATCTTTCCTAGAATTCTCATTTTTCTCAAATTACAATGTTAATCTTGTGTACATG
The DNA here is from genome assembly GCA_948266635.1 of Cnidoscolus chayamansa. Classification (NCBI taxonomy): domain Eukaryota; kingdom Viridiplantae; phylum Streptophyta; class Magnoliopsida; order Malpighiales; family Euphorbiaceae; genus Cnidoscolus; species Cnidoscolus chayamansa. The sequence goes on along the minus strand of CAOGCB010840442.1, from coordinate 11,032 downwards.
TTTTTTGTCCACCCACATTTAAACTTATTAATCGTCTTTGATAGGTATTTTATCAATGCTTTCTTAAATGCAATTGTTTCTGCTGAAAGTACCATATGAATGTGTTTCACTATATTTACTATCACATATTATAGGATGTTTATGATGTTGTTTTCTTTTTTGGGCATCTCTCTTGTATCATTGTGGTTTCATCATGTAATAATGGGCTTTTCTGGACCCAAATTCCAGCACCTCCAAAAGTATCAAATCTTAAGATAATTGGTGATATGAGGGAAAACAGTAAGATTACTGTATCTGGTATTGTTACGGGAGGAACTGAAGGTGCTAGTAGAGTTCAGTGGTTCAAAACAAATTCTTCAATATTGAATGGGGAGAATGGTCTTGAAGCAGTCAGTGCATCAAAAATTGCGAAGGTAGGAAACATTGTGTTGAATATTCAATGCAAAATATCATGAAGAAGCGATTGACTTTTCTTTGTATACTTGATGCATATTCTTAGTTGAGCTTTCACCTTTCTTTAGGCATTCCGCATACCTGTTGGAGCAGTTGGCTATTACATTGTTGCGAAATATATTCCTATGACTCCAGATGGCGAATCTGGTGAACCCGTATATGCTATATCAGAAGAAGCAGTTGATAGTAAGTTCATTCTTTTCTTTTGCCTTGCTATATAGCTTGACTTTAGATTTAATACGTGGAGAAGTATATTCTTCTTCTTCTTATCTTTTAACATAGTTTAGTCTCCTCATTGTAATTTCCTTTCCTTTCAGCTCTTCCCCCAAGCCTAAATTTCTTGTCTATTACTGGTGATTATACTGAAGACGGCATGTTGACAGCATCCTATGGCTATATAGGAGGTCATGAGGGAAAAAGTGTGTATAATTGGTATATTCACGAGGTATTGACTCTAAGCTAACCTGTGCATCAGTTAAACCCTTTAATTTTCCCATTATGTCAGGTTTATTTCTTTGAAATTTTCTGACACTTGTGTTATTCTCTTCACCCCAGAACATTGACGTGAAAGTCTAATTG
>CAOGCB010840442.1:0-5000 GCA_948266635.1 Cnidoscolus chayamansa | reverse complement strand
GGCGGAGCTGATTAAGATTTAGAATAAGGCATGAATTGTAGTTGACTAAGTCAAATATTTGTTAGGAGTTAGTTACTGAATTCCTGTATAAATAGAAGTGTTGTATTCAAAGAAGGATATCAATCAATGAATCAACCAAACAATCATTTCTTTACTAAATTCTGTTCTCTTCCAATCTATTCTCTCTCACAACCCTAATTTTCTATCTTCCGTCTCTAATTCTCATATCTATTTTCTGTCCTCAGTCTTATTTGTAACAATTTGCTCTATTAAATTGCTACAAAATTCATGCTTGTGTCCTATTTCATGTTTGTACTTCTGAACAGCTGATCCTGTGGGGTTGGAACTTGCGATTCCTACTTGCTATGAGGATAAGGAAGTGATTCCACAAAAGACATACTTCGGTGGACAGGAAGGCAATGGAGAGTATATATGGTACAGAACCAAATATAAGCCACATGGATCTGCATTGATGGATATATGTAATGCCTGTGTGGATGTTCTCACATGCAGCAAATCATTGTAAGTTCTAAAAATTAAGATTCCAGAATATTTCTCTCCATTTTAACATTGACTGATAGAGGGTATTTTTTTCTGTGGCAGGACATACACTCCATCACTTGAAGATGTGGGTTCATATTTGGTATTATATTGGCTGCCCACTCGGGCAGATGGCAAATGTGGAAAACCATTAGTTACAATATCTGACTCTCCGGTTAGCCCAGGTACAATGGTTTTCCAAATTGTCTACTTCCTTCGTAAACTGAAGGTCTTGGGTTTGAGTTATGATTTCCTGAATGCCCTTTACATGGTTGATATGAAACTTGCCTTCTAAAAAACCTCAACTTACCACTGAACACCAATCGGGTTGCTGATAATCCTTTTCCTGTAAAATTTCATTTGATCAATCATAATCGAGTGTGTTTGGAAGTCTGAACTTGAATTGGTAATACAATCTACTGTATTCAAATACTTTTTTTCCATGTATTTGCTTTACTAGTTGACTATTGGCCCAAGTCACACCAAGAAATTTCTGTTTTTAACTTATTGTTCTATCTCAAGTTTGTTTCTTTAACCTGTGTGTGAAATAATTTGGCAGCTCTTCCAATTGTGTCTAATGTTCAAGTGAAAGAGTTGCAATCTGGTGTCTATTCTGGAGAAGGAAAGTACTTTGGTGGGTATGAGGGAGCAAGCCTCTTCAGCTGGTACAGAGAAACTAATGAGGGGACCATCAGGCTTATTAATAATGCTAACTCTAGAACTTACGAAGTTGTAGATGCAGATTATAATTGCCGACTGTTGTTTGGGTAGCTGTTCTCACTCTTTCATGTCTAGTTTTTTTTATGGAAGTGCAAAATTATTTTATGTCTTCTTTACTCTCTGATTCCTAAATATTTGTTTAGGTTTAATATTTTAAATACATGATTATTAATTTATTATTTCCTTTTGTATGAAGCCTAAGCAGTTGTACATGGATACATGTTCAAATATTTCTAATAGGTACACACCAGTTCGTTCAGATTCAGTTGTGGGAGAACTCAAATTATCTCAGTCAACTGGCATTATTCTCCCAGGTACTAATTGCTTCTAGAAATAGTGTAGGCAATGTGAATTTGCCATTACTTCATTCTAATATTTATAATTCAAGTTGTTGACTGTACATTTTTAGACTAGCTACACTTATTGTGAGCTATGTAACTTGTTTTCATGCATGCACTTTGATTTAATACCTGGACATGTGAATAGAAAACAAAGATGGAATTTTCTATGAAGGGGATGTTTAGACTATTGTAAACAAAGTTAATCTCATGAAGGACATAATAATTTTGAAATGCAACCTAGTCCAACATTTTATATTCTCATGGTTATTTGTTAATAATCCCGAGAGCTTATTTGTTAGAGGATTCATACAGCCGACCCCAACTTGTTTGGGACTAAGGCTTTGTTGTTGTTGTTGTTGTATGGTATGACTGGACGTGGGCAGAAGATTAGAAGGTTGGTGACTAGGCTTCTTTGTTTAAAGTTTTCCAGTCAATCAACAAATTCTATAGAAGCTTTCATCTTGCCAACCCTTCCATGTTCCCTGTTTTTTCTTGCTTTTGTCCTTTGGGTTAGCTTGTCTCTGATAAGTAACCAGCTGATCTGTCTAGATGATAAAGCCTTGAAGAGTGGCACAAGAATTTTATGTTGGCGGTCTTCTTATCATAGGAAAGTAAGGGTCTCTTAGCAACAGGGTACTCTTGGTGAGCTTGTTTTCTATTCCTCGTTGTAGGTACAGGTGGCAAATTTTAAGCCAACCTGAACTCACTTTATCCAAAGTTACTCTTATTCAGTTTGAACATGGAAAACCTGAATGACCTGCAAATTGGAGGTTCAAACGGAACCCAATTTGAAACTGATCCACTTAGTTGACCTTGATCTGCCAAATTTTGAATTGAAAGTTATTATTCTCTTTCTTTCTTTCTTTTGAAAATTAACTTGAAATCCTCAAACAACCTTGAAATTTGACCTGCAACAACCTTCAATCTACCAATTGACTTGAAATCCTTTCGTATGATGACCTGATGGGTAACTTGCATGTTTCAAACAACAGTGGTTACATACGTAATAGCCATTATTTACAGGTTTTCAAACCCTGTTACTCATTATTTATATGCATTTTCTGTGGTAGTGACCATTACCACTGTTACTTAATGAAGAATTTCTGAAATTTATTTCATTAAATTCTCTAATGAATATTTACAAGCCATATACACATGTATATATATAGGAAAACTATCCTAATTGAGAAAGAATCCTAATTAAAGAAAATTCTAACATTCCAAATCTGTCAACACTCCCCCTCAAGTTGGTGCAAAAATATTACACATGCCCAACTTGCAAATCAAAGTATGAAAGGTTCAACTGTTGAGCCCTTTTGTAAACACATCAGCTAGCTGTCTTTCAGAAGTCACATGAAATAAGTTCAAGACACCATCAATTAACTTTTCTTTGATAACGTGTCGATCAATTTCAATGTGTTTTGTCCTATCATGTTGAACAGGATTATGAGCAATACTGATTGCAGCCTTGTTATGGCAATACAATGATAATTTGTCTTTCCCGACCAACTTTAGCTCTACCAGCAACTTCTGTAGCCATAAAAGTTAACAGACACCTTGAGCCATAGCTTTGTATTCTGCTTCTGCACTTGATCTAGCAACTACACTCTGCTTCTTGCTCCTCCAAGTGACTAGGTTACCTTCTACAAGGGTGCAATAACCAGTGGTGGATCTTGTGTCATCTAGAGACCCTGCCCAATCTGCATCTGTAAAGACTTCAATCCGAAGATGATCATGTTTAGAGAAAAGAAGACCTTTCCCTGGAGATGACTTTAGATAGCGCAAAATCCGAAAGACAACCTGCATATGAGACTCTTTAGGGTCATGCATAAATTGACTCACCACACTGACTGCATAGGCAATGTCTAGTCTGGTGTAAGAAAGATAAATAAGTCTTCCAACCAATCTTTGATATCTGCCTTTATCAATTGATGTTTCAGTTCCGACTTGTAACTTATGATTGCTTTCAATGGGCGATTTTGCTGGTTTACATCCCAGCATACCGGTTTCATCCAAAAGATCCAGAATGTACTTTCTTTGAGAAATGAAGATTCCCTTTTTTGATTTGGCAACTTCAATTCCCAAGAAATATTGTAGTCTTCGAAGTTCTTTGATATCAAATTCCTGAGCCAAAAGTTTCTTCAAACGAGCCATTTCTTCTTTATCATCTCCTATCATTACTATATCGTCAACATAAACAATGAGAAGAGTAACCTTACCCTTATAGTGTTTCTTGAAAAGGGTATCATCAACATTGCTCTGTTGATATCCAAAGGAAATCATGGCTTTACTTAACCTATCAAACCAAGCTCTCGGAGATTGTTTCAATCCATACAAAGCCTTTTTTAGTTTGCACACTCTTCCTTGAGTTCTTTCATTGTCAAAACCAGGAGGAATCTCCATATAAACTTCTTCTTCTATGTCTCCATGAAGGAATGCATTTTTTACATCAAATTGTTGCAATTCCCAATCCAGATTAGCTGCATAAGATAACAAAATTCTAATGGTGTTCATTTTAGCAACAGGTGCAAAAGTTTCCTGATAATCAACTCCATAAGTTTGAGTGAATCCTTTTGCCACCAATCTTGCTTTGAGTCTCTCAACCGAGCCATCAGCTCTGTGTTTTATTGTGAATACCCACTTGCAGCCAACTAGCTTCTTATTTGGAGCATCAACTAGTTCCCAAGTTTCATTTTTGACGAGAGCTTTCATTTTTTCTATCATAGCTTCTTTCAATTTTGGATCTGTAATAGCTTTCCTCCAATCCTATGGAATAGACATAGAAGAAAGAGACAAGGCAAATGCTCTATAGAAGGGAGATAAGGAATCATAGGAGACATAGTTAAATATAGAGTATTTTGTACATGCCCTGACCCCTTTTCTGAGCAATGAGTAAGTTTAAATCAGAATTAGAAGATAACTCACCAGAGGATTCTTGCAGTGTAGGAGGCATGATGGCTTTTCCAAACGTGTTTTTCCTCGAAAATTTCAATAAATCGGTTCTATCTAACCTCCCAGCAATATTTGGAACAATAGTCTCCTCATTCTCCTCCTGAACAACAGTTGGAACAATAGTCTCCTCTGTGACACCCCTTGCCGGTTCCCGAGTTAACCGCCGGTTAGCCCGTTCCCCGGTTCGGTTAGCCACATCGTGAGTCTCAATATTCTGTAAGATTTACTGGAAACACACAAATATATGATAGAAATTCCACTCAAATTTAAATTTTTTTTTTCCTCTTTACATCAACATCAACACTTTAAAGGAATACACTTTCATAAATATCAATTTCATAACAAAATAGTTCACATAACTCAACCACAACTGATTGAAATACATCCATTTCAATCGGAGAGAAGGGCTCACAACCTGGCCCAAAAATCAAAATACATTAAGTACTG
>CAOGCB010840325.1:0-14706 GCA_948266635.1 Cnidoscolus chayamansa | reverse complement strand
TAAGAGTAAAGGATAAGCATGTCCACTAGCTGTGACTGTTTGGTGTAATTTCGCTTTATCATTCTCAGTTCGGGCTTCCGATTTCTTGTCAGCAAAAACAAGTTCTGATTTCAGGGAATCTTGCCAAATACATTGATTCTTTTTTTTTTTTTTTCTTATGTGAACACATTATAATTTTTGTGTACATTAAATTCAGATAAACTTAGTTTAGGTAAGTATTTTAATATCTGAGATACAGACAATGGGAGCAATTCTAAGATTAATGTCGAATTTCAAAACTACATTTTAAGATTTAGATAATAGTATTTTAATAGCTTCTGCTAAATTATTATCTTAATATTATTAAAAAATGTTATGTAATAATTTAAAATTATAATAAAAAAATATAATTTTTAACTCTATATGATAATATATTATAATAAATAAATTATTTTATATATTAATGAGATTATGATTTAAAAGTGGTATCCAAGAGAACTGCAATCATTTTCAAACTATTAGGATTTGAGCTATTCGGTTTTTGATTCGATAAAAGTTTAATAGGATTCTATTTATTTTTTAAATGAATTAATTATAATTCAATTTTTAAGATCGTTTAGTAAACGAGTCACACTTAAATTTATAGATATTCGACTCGTTAAAACTCAAAAACTTATTTATTTATAAGTTCTTGAGCTAATTCGTAAATATAATTATTTAATTAAAATTATTTAGTATTAAAATTATTATTTTAAATTAAATTATTAAAATTACAAAGTATTTATTATTTTCAAACTTAAATTTTTAAAATTATTTAATATTTAACTCGATAAAAGTTTGATAAAAATTCGACTCGTTTATTAAACAAATTAAATTTTAATTTATTGATAATCAGCTCGAACTCAATTCAAAATTAAAAAAAAAATTTAATAAACCAAACTTAAATTTTTTAAAGCTTGATTTAGTTGGGCTTAGTTGGTTTACATCACTAATTATATTTGAATTATGACTGTAGTTTAATTATATACAGGAGCACTTTGCAGTTAATGCTTTAAATACATTTTATAATAATATTTGTGTAGAAATTAAAGCTTAATTCAAATATTAATTAAAATATTTAAATTAATTCAATTTTAATTAATTATTATACGGAAATATAAAATAATTATTCTCTCCTTTTATTCTTCAAATTAATATAATATTTTTATAACCTGGAGTTTTTTTTTATATATCTAATTATATAAAAATATAAAAAAAATAAATTTATCCTAATAAAATGAGTAATCTTTTCATTTTCTATTTTATGAAAATAATATAATTAACAAATTTTAGATTAAAGTAAATAATAAGTGAAACTGTTTTTTTTACTTTTTGATAAATATATGTCAATTTTTTATGTTTAATTATTATACTTATTATCAATTTAAATGTTAAATAAATATTAAATTTTTATAGAAATTATAAATATATCAATCTTCGTCTGAATTGTGATTTAGAATGCGTAATATCTAAATTTAAAATAAAGTTCTTCATTAAGTTGTGCACCTTATAACTAAGTTTGTAATTTTTATATTTATAATAAAATTCTTGAGTTTTGGCTCAGTTTCTGTAAATAATATATATATATATATATATATATATATATATATATATTATGAAATTATAATGCAGAATCTCGAACAGCAAGTAAAAGGGAAGTAAGCGCGCACGGTTCCATATGATAAAGCGGTTGGTTGGAGAACATCAAATGAATCATGAAATGGGAAGATATAAATAAATAAAGAGTAGAGACATCAGCCCCGCTGTCAATTCGTGTTGACGGATTATAAACGTATCATGTTAATATATATTTATAATTTTAAAATGATTAACCCAAATTCGACTCATTTAATTAATCGTGTCAAGATAATCAACCATAATCCGAACATATTTATTAAATAAGTTAAACATGTTGATTCGTGTAATCCGTTTAAATAATTAAATTAATAGTATATCATATAATATGTCACTACACGTTTAATTAATTTAAATAAATAATTATTTTAGTTTAATAGTACAATCTATTTAGCATGTTAAAATGAATTAAAATTAAATAATATTATTTAATTATACTATTAATATCTATATAATATTATTTAAATTTAAATATTTATAAATTAATTAAATTTACGAAATAAAACAGATGAAATGATTTTATATTTTATAAATAGACGTTTAAAATTAAAATATTATTATTTTAAATAAAATTTTATTATTTAATAAATTTTATTTAAATAAATAAAATATAATATTTATAATATATTTAAATAAATTAATATAAAATATATTGATTATTAACATATTTAAATAAACGAATCATTGTGTCTAATCGAATTAAGTAAGTCAATTCGTTTAGATCAGTATTTTTATCGTATCATAAATGATTTGATTCGTTTATGATCCAAAATTATTTAATATAAATTTAAATTCATTTAATTACGTGTCGTATCATATCATATAAACAGATCATATCAAAAATTGCCGGCTCTGTTCAGCGGTATGTATTTGTTTTTCGTTGCACGGTTGTCGATGTTCACTTCTGGTCTCAAATTTTTTTATTAATGGGTGCGGTTCAGTTGGGTACCATCAACGGGGACATCCGCACCCATAAAGCTTTAAGAAAATTACTTTTTTATTTCTTTATACAGTTCTCAAAGTTTACACATTAATATAAAAACTTATTTTAAAGGTTTCGTATTTTTATATTTTATATTTTTATAATTAATTTTTTAATAATGGGTGCTTTTCGGTGGCTGCTATCAATCTTAGGTCACCAACCATAAACTTTTTTTTTAAATTATTTTTTAAATTTAATTATTATTTAAAAAAAAGTAGCTTTTAACATAAAGTATAAAAGTTATTTTAAAGGATTCGTATTTTAATATTTTATAATGATGCTGTGTTTATTAAAAAATAAAAAAAAATATATTAATTAGATTAAAGTAATTTATTATTTATTCCGTAAATAAATATATTAAAAAATATCTGTAGTTTCAAAAATTTAATTTAAATGATGTGAGAATTTTTATTCTAAAATTATCTTTATAAGAGTAATTTACTATTTAATCATATAGTTTGATGAAAACTATTTTTTAGTCCCTGAACAGATTTTACTTTATAATTTTCACATAAGGGTGAGAGGCTGTAGTGGAACAATTGTACGGTTGCAAGATTGGGAGGAGAGGTTGGCGAGGAAGACTGCGAGGGGGGAGGGTCGACTGCTGGGATGAGGGGAGTTTAATGGCTCGTGATGGAGTTAATAGAATATATTAACAAAATTTCAAGTATTTCAGATCATAAAAAAAGGCATATCAAGAGAATATGAAGATAAGAAAACATCATGAAAGACAAGATGAAAACATGAGAATCTAGGCAAAAATAATGTAAGAGAAGTGAAACTATGATTTGCCAATGATTTTTCACTCATTAAAAAGTTTTCAAACAGTTTTCAAAATATGTTTTGATGATAAAAAAATCGAGTTCACAAGTGAGCTAAAATTAGATACCTAATTCTAATTCAATGGTTAAAATTATCTAACTAATTTTAGAACAACTCTTCTATATACTGACAATAAAAAGTAATTAGCATGCTAGTTTTCAAAATTAGCCAACTACTTTCTAGATTAAAATAATTTTAGCAAGCTAATTTTAAATTGAACTTTACAAATGACTAACAGCATTCTAACTGTGCAAACTACTGCACAGTCTGCAGAAGTGTAATGACTAGTTTTTTAGCCATTGGTTGTCCTTTTGTGCTGAAAATTTAAGAGCTTCAACTTACCTATATAAATATGCATTTACTTCATTTTTTGATAATGAAAGTGAGACATTTATTGAGGAATTTTTAAGCAAAAATTTCATTATTTTTTATTAACTTTCATTGAGAGCTTCATTGGCAAATATTCTATCTCTTCTTATAGCATTCATTTGTAATTGTTGAAAGAGAGTAATTACTTCTATAAATTCAAATTCAATATTATTTGTATTCAAGTGAAGATACATCACTTGGAAGAGGTTATTAAGCACCTTGTAAGCTTAAAGAAGTTTGAAGGGACGTCAAATTTATAAAGGTTCACTAAGCACTTGGAAAGTTTGGAGAATTGTAAACGGTTTATACCTTGTAAAAGAGATTGATAGTGTAGTAGAGATCTGAAGAGGAAGCTTGAGAGGAGTGGACGTAGGCCATTTTTTCGAACCACTATAAATTCCAGTGTTTCAATTTTCTCTTCCCTAATCCTTTATGATTGAATGCTTATTAATGTGTTTTGAATTTATTAGATGATACATATTGGTGTCTAGTTGATTGCCTTTGAAATTTCATTGAAGTATATGTTAAAATTAGAAAACCTGAGTACTTAGATAATTTTAGTGTATACAATAATATGAACAATAATCTATTCGCTGATAAAAATTAGCTAACCAATTTTACATTATGCAATCTTGAAATACTCAAAATTTTTTGTATTGGTGTTGTTAGAAAGTTTCTTAGAAGTACTCAGCCACAACTTTTATAGAAGTTTAGAGCAAAAACTTGAAAAATTAAGAAAAATAAAAAAGTGACAAATTCACCCCTCTTGGTCACATACGCTTGGGACAATAAATTGGTACCAAAGTCTAACCCTATTGCTCAAGGTTTAACCACCTTAGGGAGATCCCAAAATGGCTAGTACTTCAAATAGTGCTGGAGTTTCTGTACCCTTAGCAGAATGATACTCAATCACTAGACCACCCTTATTTAATGGATCAAATTACTCTTTTTGGAAAACTAGAATGAAAAATTTTATTCAATCAGTAGATATTAATGCATGGAGAATTATACAAAATGGTCCTTTTGTTCCTATGAAAATTGAAGAGGGTAAAACTCATGTTCCTAAGACAGAAGCAGAATATACTGACAATAATTGGATAAGAATTTCAACAAATGCCAAAGCTATAAATATCTTATATTGTGCTTTAGATTTAAATGAATATAATAGAGTTTCTAGTTGTGAATCAGCTAAAGAAATATGGGACAAGCTAGAAGTCACACATGAAAGGACAAACCAGGTCAAGGAGTTCAAAGCAAATATGCTACTGATTATGAATTATTTGAAATGAAACCAAGAGAATCAATTATTGATATGAGTACCAGATTCACTGACTTGACAAATCTCCTGAAAGCACTAGGAAAAAGATTTGAAGAAGAAGAGCTTGTAAAGAAAATCTTAAGATCTTTGCCAAAGTCATGGAAAGCCAAAACAGCTGTCATTTTTTACACCAAGGACTTCTCAAGATTTGCATATGATGAGCTTATTAGGTCACTTATCGCTCATGAGATGATGTTCAAAAAGGACATCACAGAAAAGGAGAAAACTAAGAAAGGTTTAGCCTTACAATCAGATGATGCAGCAATGGACAAAAGCAGAACAGTTGCTTTAAAAACTATACAGTCTGACTCATCAAGCTACTCAAGTGAAGATGAAGAAATGGCCATGCTGGCTAGAAGATTTAGAATAGTTTTTAGAAAAGGAGGTAAGAAATACAAGAAGTTTGCTAAGAAATATATTCCTAAAGAAGATGCAACTTCTCCTGTTCAGAAGGAACCAAAAGAATCAGTATGTTATGAATGTAATAGGCCAAAACATATTAGGCCTAACTGTCCCATATTGAAGAAAAGAAGAAGCAAAGAAGAAAGAGGAAAGAAAGCCATGGCAGCTGTATGGACTGCCTTAGACACAAGCTCTTCAGAAGATGAAAAAGGCAGTTCAGAAATCTATGGAATGGCATTTGAAGAACTTTCAAAAACTTCAATCAGAATAGACCATGAGGTAATTGAGTCTGACCCTCCAAATGTAGAGTAATTAGAACTTGCCTTTGCTATAGTGTATGATGAATATAAAACTTATAATAAGAAGTATAGTATTCTTAAACTGGAAAATGAAAAACTAAAACTTGAACTTAGCTCAATGACAGCTACTCATAAAGAAAATGAGTCACTTAAGGTTTAGCTTGATTTGCTAGATGAAGTAAGAAACAACTTAGATAAGTCAAATAAAACCTGTAAGATGCTTGTTGAAAAGAATCATATTCTTGAAAAACAAGTAAAAACCTTGACTATTGACTTGTCTAGATTTACAGAAGGTAAACACAATCTAGATTTGCTACTTGGTTCACAAAGAAGTTTAGGAGAGAAATTTTGAATTGGTTTTAAAAATCTATCAAACTAGAACAAGTACATAAATCACTTTATCAAAGCTACCTCATCATATTTTCCTACTGTCACATATTTTTACTGTAATAAAGCTGGTCATTTGATTCATTCATGTCCTATTAGAAAGGGATCCTCCAGAGTAAAAATGATTTGGGTGCCTAAAGGATCCATATCTAGTGATACTAACCTTCAAGGACCCAAAAAGACTTGGATACCTAAATTCTGATCAACCATTTGGCAGGTATGCTTGAGGAATGGAGAGGAATGAAATAAATGGTGTGTTGATAATGGATGTTTAAAACACATGACAGGAGAAAAGAGCTACTTCTCAAAGCTAACCATGAAAAATGAAGGATATGTCAGATTTGGTGACAAAGAAAAGGCTCAAATCATAGGAAATGGCACTGTTAGGCATCAACCATGCATTGTAAATGTTGCTCTGGTCTAAGGACTAAAATTCAATCCTCTCAATGTAAGTCAATTGTGTGACAAGGGATTCAAGGTAATCTTCTTCACCACTCACTGTGAAATTGTTGATTTAAATGATAATACACTGTTCATAGGGCCTAGACATGAAAATGTATATATGCTAGATCTAGAATGCCTTCAGAATAGTGAAAAGTGCCTTGTTACCTTGAATGAAAACAGTTGGTTGTGGCACAGAAAACTTGGACATGCAAGCATGCATCTAATCTCTAAAATTTCTAAGAAGGATTTAGTCAGAGGGCCACCTAAGCTAAATTTTGAAAAAGATTATCCTTGTAAAACATGCTCTCTTGATAAACAAACAAGAATTAGCTTCAAATAAAAAATTGTTGTAACAACCTCAAGAGTCTTGGTACTTTTGCATTTAGACCTATTTGGACCAATCACACCAATGAGTATAGGAGGTAAAACTTATGCATTTGTGATTGTGGATGACTACTCAAGATATACTTAGGTGTTCTTCCTCTCTCATAAAGATGAAACATTTGAGGTATTTGAAAAATTCTGTAGAAAAGTGCAAAATGAGAAAGAACTTAATATTACTTCACTAAGAAATGATCATGGAAAGGAGTTTGAAAATAGCTCATTTGATGAATTCTGTTCTAAGCAAGGAATATTTCATTCATTTTTTTGCTCCTAGGACCCCTCAACAAAATGGAGTTGTTGAGAGGAAAAATAGAACCTTGCAAGAAATAGGCAAAACCATGCTAAATGAGAATAATCTTCCTAAGTACTTTTGGGTAGAAGTCGTAAATACAGCCTGCTATATTGTAAACAGAGTCACTATTAGGGCAATACTAAAAGAAACTCCTTATGAACTATGGAAAGGGAAGAAACCGAATATATCCCACTTTTAAGTTTTTGGCTATAAATGCTACATTTTGAACAGTAAAGACAATCTAAAGAAATTTGATGCTAAAGTAACAGAAGGAATCTTTCTTGGTTACTCAAACAACAGTAAGGCTTATAGGGTGTTCAATAGGAAAAACTTAACAGTTGAGGAATCAGTAAATGTGGTCTTTGATGAATCACACCCTACTCTAGGAAGAAATGATCTAGTTGAAAATGAAATTGAAGAGACCTTTAGAAATATAAACCTTGACAGAAATAGAGAAAATGAACCTAAGACCAATAGTCAAGATGTTGTGACAAGTGAAAATGTAAATTCTAATAATCAAACACTAAATGAAGACATAACAAAACAACAGCTTAATCTGATAGAACTGCAATTGGATGAACCACATCATGATGATCTTCCTCTAGAATGGAGATTTCACAAAGATCATCCTAGACAAGATATCTTAGGTGAACCATCTTAGAAAGTAATGACTAGAAGTCAAATCCAAAGATATCATGAAAATGTTGCTTTTGTATCACTGTTAGAACCTAAAACTTATGAAGAAGCACAACATGATGAATCTTGGATCCTAGTTATGCAAGAAGTGCTTAACCAGTTTGAAAGAAACAAAGTATGAAGGCTAGTTCCCAAACCTAGAAATTGCTCAATCATAGGTACTAAATGGGTGTTTAGGAATAAAATGGATGAACTTGGAAATATAACTAGAAACAAAGTTATGCTAGTGGCACAAGGTTACAATAAAGAAGAATGAATATATTTTGATGAAACATTTGCACCAGTAGCAAGACTAGAAGCAATCAGAATGTTGTGTGCATATGCATGTTATAGAAATTTTCTATTATACCAAATGGATGTAAAAAGTGTATTTTTAAATGGATACATAAAAGAAGAAGTTTATAGAGCTCAACCTCGAGGTTTTGAGGACCCTATGCATCCTACCTATGTGTTTAAACTTGACAAAGCTCTCTATGAACTGAAACAGGCTCCTAGAGCATGGTATGAGAGACTCAATAAATTTCTATTAGAAAATTGCTTTAGAAGAGGAAAAGTAGATATAACCTTATTCATAAAAAATCACAAAGATGATATACTAATTGTGCAAATTTATGTTGATGATAATCTTTGGTCCTACTGATGAATTTCTTTGCAAGAAATTTTCTAAGCTAATGTAGGCTGAATTTGAAATAAGCTTAATGGGAGAGCTTACCTATTTTCTTGGACTACAAATCAAACAAACAAGTGATGGGATCTTCATAAATCAGTCAAAGTATATTATAGACATGATAAAGAAATTTAGAATGGGAGAATTAAAGAGCATAGGCACTCCAATGAACACCAACATTAAGTTGGACAAAGATGAGAAAAGTAAGGAAGTAGATATAAAATTGTACAGAGGTATGATTGGATCTCTTCTTTATTTAACTACTTCCAGACCAAATATTCATTTTAGTGTGTGCTTGTGTGCTAGATTTCAATCATGTCCAAAAGAATCATACTACTATAAAAATGATTTTCAAATATCTTGTAGGCACAATTTCCATAGGACTATGGTATCCCAAAGAGAAAACATAGATCTAATAGGATATAGTGACTCAGATTTTGCAGGTAGTGACTAGATAGAAAAAGCACTTCTGGAACCTATCAATTTCTTGGTCATGCATTAATCTCCTGACACAGTAAGAAACAATCCTCTGTTGCCTTATCTACTGCTGAGGTTGAATATGTTATAGCAGGTAGTTGTGTTGCTCAAATTCTTTAGATGAAGCAACAACTTGAGGATTATGGAATTAAAGTAACTAGTATGCCAATTAGGTGTGATAATACAAGTGCTATTAATCTGTCAAAAATCATGTACAGCATTCTAGAATAAAACACATTGAGATTAGGTATCACTTTATAAGAGATCATGTATAAAATGTAAATATCAAGTTAGAATTTGTGAAGATAGATAACTAACTTGCTGATATTTTCACAAAGCCTTTAAATGAAGAAACCTTTTGTTGAATAAGAAGAGAACTAGGAATGATTGAATCATGAAACACTTAAACTTGTTCAAATGCATAATCTCATTAATTTTAAATCATATCTTAAATGATCATGATGTTGTGATTCTTAATTTAGTGTTTAAACATAGAAGTATTTCTGATGATTATTAGAAATGACCTTTGCATGGTGAAAATATAATGACAGGAATACATCTGAAAAATTAGCTAACCAATTGAAATAGTCAAAACAAAATTAGCTAGCTAAAATTCGTGAGAACAGATTTAGCTAAGCTAATTTCAAAAACTAGCAAGTTAATTTTAAGAAGCACTAAGAATTAGAAGAGAAGAAGCAACCATAAGCTAAGTTTAGTAATCTAGAAATGACTTGTGTGTCCTCTTTTAGCCTCGCTATAGAAAACTTAAAGCAGAGGGACAATTTTGAAATTTCCAATATCTTTTCAAGCGAGAATGAAAAATATTAAGAAGTCACTCTGAACTTTGAACGACACACCTATCTACTTTCACAAGACATTTATTTTCTCACAATTGCTCTTTCTCTTCTTTTCTCCCGAAAACCAAAAACACAAACCAGCAAACCCATGAGAGACTCATCCTCTTCTCTCGTTCCCTACAAAAATATGTTTTGAAACTAAGGTGAGGACAAAGATGCCATCTAGAAAGGGAAAAGGGATAGTTCATTATTATAGTTCCTCCGACTCCTCCGAGGAAGATATACCTCTAGAAAATCTGAAGCAAAGAAGTAGTGGTATATCAATCTCAGAACGTACAGAGCCTTCCACCAAAAAAGCAAAAACTTTTGACCAGCATGCAACTGTGAGAATGATTTTTACACCCAGGTACATATTCTGGAATACTTTTGAAGGACTTGAGTTTGACTTAATAGAATTATTTCAGGCCCAGGGATGGGAAATTTTGGTTAGAATAAAAAGAGACCATTATCCAGAACTTGTTCAAAAGTTTTACCAAACCCTAACCCCTGCTGAAAATGAAGAAAAATTTAGAGTCAGCTTGAAAGGAAACCAATATTATGTGTCTGTTCAAACCCTTAGTGAAGCCTTAGGTGTACCAAATCAGGGAAGCAAAGTTGGGTCCTTTAAAGATGTAAGCAATATAAAAGGATACAATGAAGCTAATTTTAGAGAGTCCTTATTCCCTGACCTTCATCTTTTGAGTATGGAAAACTGAGTATGATCCACTTTCCTTAGCAAATCAAAATTCTTCATGCAATCATCATATATATTATATACCCAAGAATAGGAAGCCATTCATACTTTAATAAACTAGATTGGTGCATTCTTTGGCACTTAATTCAAAAGAAGCCTCTGAACCTAGCCTTTCTAATTTTCAAATCCATTCTCAAAAGCTCCATTGTAAGAAGTTTGCCATATAGGATGTTCCTTACTCCCCTATTCGAAAAATTAGGAGTGAAATTACAAAATGAAAGAATAGGGACTCAATTATTGGTAATCAAAGAAACATACAGTCCAAGAGAGAGAGAGAGAGCTAGAGAGCAAGATTAAGATAAATGAAGAAAAAGGAGAAAAAGAACGGGCTAATTCTAAACGTGGCAGTGCAAAAGAAAAAGAAAAGCTAGGAGAGACTATGATTGATAAAAATTTGGAAATGATAAAAAAATATTCGAAGTATAGCTACTATGGTGATGGAATGCCTGGAGATAGCCATGAGGCTACAGACAGAGGCATTAAAACTGAAAAATCAAACAAATGAAGTTATCTTGGTGCAAATGAAAAAGATTGAAGAAAAGATTGATCAACTACTTAATGAGAAAATTAGTCAAGCACCACAAGAGCAAGAACAAAAGGTTATCTCTGTCTCAGATGAGGATAAATTTCAGGATGAACCCACAAGTAAAAAAGAACCTAAGTAGACTTCTGGGAAAGTAACAGGTTCATCCTTTGAGTCATCTGAAATGCATGTTACCTCACCCCATCCTGAAACTGAATCCAAAAGGTCTGGCACAACTATTGGTAAGATCAAGGAACCTGAACCTACACTAGTGTCCATTGCTCAATCCTCAAAGAAAGCCAAACCACCAAAAGCACTAGTGCCTGTTGTTCCACTCCAGAGAAGTGCAAGACATGGTCTAACAACCACATCTATCAAACCTGGAGACTCTGGGAGTGCAGCAAAGCCTTTTCATCTCTAAACTTGCTTTTAGAATTGCAAATTTTAAGTATTAAAATGTGCACTTTCTGAGTTCTTCCCTTTTATCCTTTTTTGATGGTTGAAAAAAAAGGGAAAAGAATAGGAGAAAAATATGGAAAGAATATGTGGTTAATGCTTAAAAAATGCTTAAATAGTACATTTTTTAGTATAATTGTCTATTTTCTTAATTTCATTTATCTTAGCCAATATCTATGTGTTTATGGATTGATATTTATGAAATTGATGACATTTTGATGTTGTTGATATGTGCGAAAATTTTATTACTGCTCAACCTTTAAAGTTTGCCATTTGTGAATGTGGATCTTTTCTTGATAATTTGTTACTATTTTTGTTCTTTCTAACCCCCAGTATGTTTTGATTGATGGCAGAAAGGGGGAGAAGGATTAGGAATTAGGAATATCATTAGAAAGCTTATTTTATTATGTTAAACAGCTATTTAAATGTTGAATGTTTATGATGATTGTTATTTTGTGCCAAACATTCATATGAGACTTATGTTGATAGCTACATTTATTTGAATATGTGATATGTTGAAAAGCTATCTGTTATGACTTGTGATGAATGAATTTATCAAAAGAACAAGATGAGAACAGAATATGTGTTTTAGGGAGAGCTAAATCATTTGGCACAAACTCAGGGGAGTATTATCTTAAAATGAGAATTTTATCCTTATGCTTAATTTGTAAATACATATACAATAATGTTATAAATTTCTCCTTGTGAGTATTAAATTTTATCATCATCAAAAAGGGAGAGATTGTTGACCCCATAAGGAGAAAACCTATTTTGATAATAACAAAACTTAATGGAATATACTAACAAAATTTCAAGTATTTCAGATCATAAAGAAACGGAATATCAAGAGAATATGAAGATAAGGAAACACCACTAAAGACAAGATGAAGACATGAGAATCTGGGCAAAAACAATATAAGAGAAGTGAGACTATGATCTGCCAATGATTTCTCATTCATTAAAAAGTTTTCAAACAGTTTTCAAAATATGTTTTGATGACAAGAAAACTCGAGTTCAAAAGTGAGTTCAAATTAGATACATAATTCTAACTGAAGGGTTAAAATTAGCTAACTAATTTTAGAACAACTCTTCTATTTACTGACAGTAAAAAGAAATTAGCATGCTAGTTTTCAAAATTAGCTAACTACTTTATAGATGAAAATAATTTTAGCAAGATAATTTTGAACTGAGCTTCACAAGTGACTGACAGCACTCTGACTGTGCAGACTCCTGCATAGTCTGCAAAAGTGTAATTGCTAGTTTTTTAGTCGTTGGTTGTCCTTTTGTGCTAGAGATTTGAGAGCTTCAACTTGCCTATATAAGCACGCATTTACTTCATTTTTTGGTAATGAAAGTGAGACATTTATTGAGGAATTCTTAAGCAAAAATTTCAGCATTTTTCATCAACTTTCATTGAGAGCTTCATTGACAAATCTTCTCTCTCTTCTTATAGCATTCATTTGTAATTGTTGAAAGAGAGTGATTACTTCTATAAATTCAAATTCAATGTTATTTGTATTCAAGTGAGGGTACATCACTTGGAAGAGGTTATTAAGCAACTTGTAAACTTAAAGAAGTTTGAGGGGACATCAAACTTATAGAGTTTCACTAAGCACCTGGAAAGCTTGAAGAATTGTAAATAGTTTATCTCTTACCTTGTAAAAGAGATTAATAGTGGAGTGGAGATTTTAATAGGAAGCTTGAGAGGAGTGGACGTAGGCCATTTTGCCGAACCACTATAAATTTCAATGTTTGAATTTTCTCTTCCTAATCCTTTATGATTAAATGCTTATTAATGTGTTTTGAATTTATTAGATGATACATATTGGTGTCTAGTTGATTGCCTTTGAAATTTCATTGAAGTAGATGTTAAAATTAGCAAACCTGAGTACTTAGATAATTCCAGTGTGAACAATAGTATGAATAGTAACGTAAACAGTAATCTATTCAGTGATAAAAATTAGCTAACTAATTTTACATTATGCAATCTTGAAATATCAAAGTTATTTGTATTGGTGTGATTAGAAAGCTTCTTAGAAGTACTCAGCCACAACTTTCAGAGAAGTTTAGAGCAAAAACTTGAAAAATTAAGAAAAATTAAAAAGTGACAAATTCATCCCCTCTTGGTCACATACACTTGGGACAACAACCTCAAATCCTCTCCTCTCTATCCAGGAAAGCAATCTTGAGTCATGACATCATTCAGTGCACCACTAACAAATTACTTATAGATTAACAATGAGGGGCATAAAAGGGATTGTGTCACAAAGGGGTCAGAATTCTGCCAAACAACAAAAGGGGAAGCCATTCACGGTTGGAAAGCGTTACCCCGATCGGACCACATCCAGATTAAGAAAGGGAAAACAGATCAAGAAGGGTTGGTTGATTTTTGTAAAATACTCCTAAAAGAATACCAAGCTGCCTTCGAGGGTAAATACGAAAAAAATTACCCAATTACTCAAAGTGAGAGTCTAAGAATCGGCATCGCAAGCCCTGGTAACCTTCTGGAACTGACATACCGGGTATTCTCCTTTTGTTACATAGATTATACTCCTATGATAGAAGAATATCAAAACCTACTCCAGGTTCCAAGTAAGCATCCCCACCATGTATACCTTCATCTAAGTAGTAAGGACACCTATAGGAGGCTATTGACCCTCATACAAGCCCTTGTGGAGGAAATCTAGGCAGAGGAAATCCAAGTGGGAGACTCAAGGGCTTGGAGCTGGAACTACCTCAGGCTAGTCTTCCTTGGACATTGCAACTAGTAGAATTTCGAGGCCGCATCCCAAGTGTTAACCCCTCAAGCTAAAAAGTATTTTGATGATAATAAAACTCAAAGGAACTCTAAGGAAGTTCAAAGCAATCAAGACAAAAGAGACATATCAAGCTGTATAAAATGAGTAAGACATTAGGATCAATGTACAGATGTTGAAAGATTTGAG
>CAOGCB010839984.1:0-16669 GCA_948266635.1 Cnidoscolus chayamansa | reverse complement strand
TCAGGGTACGTGTATTTAGGTGCATTGATGTTTAGTGTAAATAAGACATTTGTAAAAAGGAGCTCCCATTTTCTTGGAGGAGGTTGTGCAGGAATACTCATTAGTAATTTCTCAATAAGCACACCTCCTATCTGAATCCTTCAATTCAGTTTTAGATTGTAAATAAAAAAAAAGAAAATAAGACATTTCTTTTTAGATAGCTCCAATTATGTACATATAACATATGTTGCTTAATCATTTCCCTCTTGTAAATATTTATCTTCATATATAGAGATATCCTATACAAATTTATGCAACTGTCATATATTTCTTGTTTCATTTCATCTAGGAGTGATAGTTAGAAATAGGAAGTGAATTAATAATTATCAAATACATTCTTCTTTTTATTGTTTTATTGTTATGTGAAATAAATAAATAAATAACTGAAAAAGAGATATAATTGTTTTTTTATTATTTTTTATTTGTGTTATTACAGGAATTTGGCACTTGTATATATTTGATCATACAAAAGGCACTTTTCTCGTCTAAGGGGTATATAAGTCTCATTTTAATATATCAGTCTATGCAAGTCTCAGATTTATTCTCCTAAGCCATATGGAGTGCAATATCATATGAAACACATCAAATCTCTTAGCTGGCTGGTTCAACACAAAATGCCTCCTAACAGCTCTTAAACCCTCCTTAAGCTTCTTGTATTTTTCCTCAGGAACTGATCTCAACACCTCTTTTAGCCTTGGAATCTCTGATACATTCACCTGCACTGAGAACGCCTCCCACCTTAAAACATCGCTAAATGGCAGCACATAATAATTCGACAAAATCACAGGCACGCATTCAGCATAAATGGCCTCAACGATTCTAGGGCTTGCTACTTCATGCCCACTTGGACATAGACAAAACTTGGATTGGAGCATGAATGAATAATAATCCAAGTCTTTGGGAAGGTACTCGAAGACCCGAAGATCAGAGTCACGGTCTTTCCACCGGTTGAGAAGGAGGGGACGAATTGGACCATGCAGCCCGCCAGCAAAGAATGCAAGGTAGGGACGTGAGGTATTGGTTGGCGGTGGGGATAGGAGTTGGGTGGGAAAGTTGCCATCGTAGAGGTGGATTTCGGGGAGGCTTACATCCTTTCGGGGACTGAAACCTTCAGAAGCGTTGGCATTGCACAGGACTCGGATTGATGTGTGGTACAGGAACGGGTTGCCCCGGGATGCATGGGGACCCTGCAAAAGAAAGAGAATATAAGCTGATGACATTTATAATTCAGTCATAGTCAAGTTGTGAATGCTAAACCTAGGCATCATTAATTACTTAAGACATTTGAATGTTCCAAATTGAAGTTCTTTGTATGTGGTTGAATAAAATTAATAACGGGGTGAATTTACTGCTCAGGATGATATATTCCAGAGTTCGATTAAGTGTAAATCATCAGCAAATGTAGTACCATTTTTTTTCACTCAGAATTCCACTAGGTTAATATTAATAGGATAAGCTCATTAGGAGAACCTATCTACATACTATAGTACGGCTGTGTATGATAGAACAGTACAACATGTAACCCAGTTTCCCTTGTACAGAAAGATTCGGAAAAGCTACTTCGGTCCTATTTCTGTGATAATCGAGTTAGAAATATAACAACAAGCAAATAAATGAAAAGAATATATAAAGAATGGAAAGTTTGGGATGAAAGGAACTCACCCAATCATGACAAGCAAGCATGAAGTGGTCCGCCCCGCATGTTCTATTCCAAAAAGGGTATTTGGTGGATACCACTCTTACATAATCTGATACAAACTGCCTCAGCGGTGCAAGATCGTATGTGAGAGGCTTGTAGAGATATTTGACCATCCAGGCAACGCTGAAGGGCATGAAATAAACGTGGGCACGTCGGGGATCCCTCGTTCTATACCGCCTGGCTCCGTGCTCCATCTCGTGTATAAACCTCCCCTCAATCGTATATATATCCTTGCATGGCCCATCATGGACGATTGGTGGGTCCCCTTCCGAGTACACGTAGACCTTGAATATCCTCTCCATTTCCAGATAACTCCTGAAATGGTTTTTAATTATTAATGGGTATTCATGTAGAAGTGTAGGTGCGGCGAGGCATGTGTTCTTGTTTGAGAATGAAATGCAGTTTGGAGTTTGACACTTGTAGACATCGGAAACTGAAGTCAGCATTTAATGACCGATTATTTTTTCAGTATTAATGGAATTTAAAACTCCAAAATCATAATGAGAAACGGTGTATTGATGTCGAAGAGTAAGCTGTGATGAGGCTACTTTGCGGGCTATCGTAAAATCACATGGCTAAAAACATGTAAGAACATAATTTCCTTAATTTGAATTTCTCTTTCTGACTGCAATTTGACTTGACCTCAATTTTCTCGTGAGCTTTCAGTACATAAAAATGCTCATTCTTAATCTTAATTCTTGAGCATGACAGGTAAGACACGCGTATGTTGCCAAGGTCGAGTAACGAACGTTACATAGATTAAAAAAAGGCATAAATAACAACCAAGACGCCTGAAAATGTTTAGGAAAAATTAAGCTAACCGAGCTAAGTGCAATCTGTACCAGAAAACGAATAAGCTTCATGATGACAAAAACGTCATATAGATATATCTTTCTCCGTCGCACCACATCTCTTTGGTGGTCCGAACGCAATAGAAATTGAACAATTATAGTCATACATATATTGCACCACCAAGGCAGGCAAGTATTGTTTCTCTTTTGTGTCCTTTTGAGCTAAGAACCAAAAAGGACTTTTCACTAAAGGGTAATCCATTGACAAAGGGAAGAGTGCCCTAGGCTGTCGTTACAATAGACAGCAAAGGGTTGTCTTTATTTTTCAGTAGCTATGATGATATACGAGTGTGAATTGTTTAGTGACAAAAGAAATGAGTGAGTTTCGAGTGCGCACCTCGCACAAAAAAATCCATGCGTCAGCTAGAAGAATTCTCCTCCGCTTTACATTAAAATTATAAGAAAATAAACAAACAGATGTTGCAATATAGATAGTTACAATCCTGTCGGTACGGTTATCTTCCAGGCAAAGTATTATATTAAAAATTCGAAAGATATTTAAAACTAAATCTTAATTATCTTTGGACTTATGGCTTTGAATAAATGATTAGTAAATGACTTACTGGTAAAAAGCGGCAGGGTTACGATAAACGACTTCTCCGTCTACATTTTTTCGGTTGACGCCGGCAATCGACGAGACGATTGGATATGATTTACCTGCCTTGCGTATTGAAGCTCGAGCTCGAGCTAGTCCTTGTTCCATCAGATTCGCTTCTCTGCTCATTGGTCTTGAGATTTTCTTCTGTAACATATCGCGTTCAAATTGATGAATCAATAAAACATAAGTCTGGATGAAGTAGCTATCTGATTTCGGTTTCCGAATTGTTGCTTAAATAAAAGGAAAAAGAAATTGAAATTCCAAAAAGTTAAAGAGAGAGAAACTGGTGATCCTCTGCTATAATCTACACTGCAATGAGAAGATAATTTACTTACAATGGCAGTAGTGTTCCTGAATTGGTTGAAATGATGAGGAGCATATCTGGAAGGAGCAGAATGAACATAGTGGATTTGATCGGAGTCGGTAACAAGAGTCTGCAACTGGACTGTAGGCACGGAGATTGAGGATTGAAAATTGGAATGAGAGAAGATTGAAAATGAAGTAGAATTAAAAAGAGCAGAGAGGAGGAAAACGAAGAAGAAGAAAAGAAGAATTAGAAAACAATGCGTGAAGCATCCATGCAATTTGATATCCATTTGATACTTGTGAAGGTGTTTGGCTGGTGTGATTTTGTTTTCTCGGAGAAATGGAGTGTGTGTGAGAGAGAGAGGTATGAAAACACAGAAGTATAAAACGCGGGCGCACGCAAGGAGAGTTTTGTCCTCTCCTTCTATAGCGCGAAGAAAGCGTGATATGAAAATGAAATTACGAATTTGACACTTCAGTTAGCTTCACTTCATGAGACATGAGATTGAGCTCTCTGTAAAATTAGTTTTCCCTCCAAATTTAAACTTATGGAAATTTCCGGATTTTTTTACAAGACAATCCTTGATTTGGTAGTTTTAAACTTATAATAATTTATTATTATAAAAATATATTTATTATTTTTTCTATTTTAAAAAAATGTAACATATACATTAATTCTGAATACCTATAACAAGATATTCATCTTATTTTTTCACTATTAATTTCATTTAGAATTCAATTTGGAGACAATATAAAAACGCCAAAACTGATTCGCCACACAATTCCTAAATTAATTCTCCTTCTCTTGCCTGGAAATTGGAATAAAATTAAATTTAAAAAATGGTGGGCTTGCAGTCGGTGGCCAAACTTGCAGGTGCAATTGAGAGGCATCGGCTTTTAGAACCACCCCCACCCATCATTCCGTCACTACCATTTCCATTTCCTTCTTTCCTTCGAGAAACCCTCCTGTAGAAGCTCCTACATCTCATTTTCGTCCATGGAAGACTTCTTGTCAACTGAGTTATCTATTGTATCTTTTTAAGAGTCTTATTTTAGCAAGCGGCCTGTTGCACAAGTTCTCTTTTTCTATGTAATGCAAAGTAATATATACACAACTCAGATTCTTGCATAACAAGTAGAATAGAGTACACTTCAATTCAAGAAAATAATAATAAAGAAGGATAATTGAATAAACAGAGCAAGAAGACAAAAGGCTACTCAGTCTTGAAGTGAAATGAGATTAATTGTCTACAATGATTCAAGAAATTATTCGTTCATCTTTTGCATAATGAGCCGGATGTGGGGAAGGGGAGAGGGAGACTACGGGTTTTTTAGACCTTGAGAACCCCTAATTTCTCCAGTGATTGCTTTATGTCGTTAACGTTGCATCCCTCAGTTTGGACAACATTGGGACTGTCGAATGGTGTAACATCTTCCAGAGGATAACTTCTGTCAGCATGAATCTTACGAGCACTGCTGCCAACGCCCTTCAATATAATCGACTTGTGAAGTCCACCAAGTAAGCCTTCGTAATCTGTGTCACCACATTCCCCCACAAAAACCACAAAACTTGACAAGGCTGCACCCCATCGAATATTCAGATATCTGACGAAGTTAACAGTCAGTATATATTATATAATCTGCACGTAACTGAAATAATAATTGCATGAAACAAAAAACTTTGACAATAAACAAATAACTAGTAATGTTAGCAGACCTAAATGCCTTGAGATGGAAGGAATATAAGCATGCATACCTGAGAGCTTGGGATCGAGAAGCCAACACAGGGATCACATTTATCTTGGTACCATTCTGACAATAAATAACATGGCAGCGGAGGCCCTGAATTCTCATCAATTTCCTAAGTTCTCTGAATGAAGGGATCTTCAAAAAGGAAAAATATGAGAACATATAAGACTTGACAAGAATAAATAAATTTAAAAGTGTATATTTAAAAATGGCAGTCGATGATGGTTCAGGAGGGAGCAGATTAACTTTACCAAGGATGGTTCTTTCACTTTCAATGCACAGCAATGTGCTGTTGATCCTGATTCATCTTCTACAACAATTTGTTCCTGTCCCTTCTTATCATTGACAGAAGCAGCCCAACGAACCAGAGTCCTCCTCAAACCTTCTCCACCCCAACGGTATTCAATGTGTGAATGATAATCCAAGTCTAATACAAAAGGAAGCCCCGCAACATCCCCAGTGCTTGAAGATGGATAATAGACTTCACTACCACTATTACATATAAATGCATCAAAATCCAATGGGCTCAGGCCTCCTGAGTCCAGAAGAGTATGTACCTCAGATATGGTCATGGATGTTGATAAGATGAACCCTATGGAGTTTTCCTTCATTGCTACCTCAATAACTATCTTAATAGTTTCAAGAGAATCTGAAATCGTATCACCATCTATCGCAATAACAAATATATGTTTCTTCTTCCTCAGTAATGGAAATTTGCTACTGCAAATATTATTGTCCTCTGTTGATTCATTCTTCTCACCCCTTATAGCACCTTTTGACAACGTCAAAACGTTACTATCTAATACATTCTTCCTATCTGCAGCATTTTCCTCCATATCTAGAGAATTATCAAGCGTTCCACTTTCATTTTTGTCTCCATCCAATGAAAGCTTCAAAGTTAAATCTTGAATGTCTCTTAAAGAATCACCAGGTGAATCAGACTCTTCACTTCTCAATGCATCTTCACTTCTCTGCCACTGAGGCTGCCTGGGCCTGCAACTGACCATTCGAGCCAAGTATGTCTTACAATGCTCTGGCCATGAGAAAAGGTGAATATTTTTCAGTCCATTCTGCCTGCATCTTGCCCAAAGTTGTTTATCAGAAACAAGCTTCAGAAGAGCATCAGCAATGGACTGTTGGTCATGAGGATCAACTAGTAGTCCATTGTCAAGGACCTGCATCATTAAAACATTAGTATAGATAAAATAGCATGAAAGCACAAATAAGCAGGTGGTGATCACAGGAAATAATTCATTCATAAGCAATAAGACAGTTCCAAAGCTTGACACACCCGATGAATGTCAACAGGACCTCCATTTTTCGTAGCAACAATAGGCAAACCATGAGCTGCAGCCTGTTCGGTAATAAGATTATATTAGAGTTATGTGAAAATAAAATCTGAATCAATGAAGTGCTGCCGATAATAGATGAGGGGACAATCACCTCAATCAAAGTAAGCCCAAAGGGCTCGATGAAAGCAGGATTGATGAAAACACCCTGCAAAACGAAATAGAGAGAAAAAAAAATTAATGACATAAGGCCATTATCATTTCTGTTTATGGAAATGCAACCAAATAATTGTACCTTTGTTTTTGCTGCAAGACGATAAATGTTAGGAACATCAGACTGCTTATGGTGTTTAGGATAAGCTACGTGGCCATACAGATCATATTTATCGATGAGCTTAATAATTGAAAGAAGATAACTAGCATTTGTGCTCGACATTTCATCGATATCATCACGGTTTCCCATTATTAATGTCTGCAAGATCAATAAAACATCAAAAATGGACATTCCAACCTGTATGTAAGAGAGGATGTGGATACACATTGGACAGGAGAAGTTCCAAGACAACTTACAAGGTTAGCAAGCTCCCTTAAGGGGCGGCATTCTCCAAATGCTTTGACTAAAGTGGTTATATTTTTTTTGGGGTCAGGCCTGGCAAGGGCAAGTATCATGGGTTTCCGTGGATTTGAAAAGAAACGCATTATCTACCCAAGAAAGAAAGACAGTTTATATTATGTTAGCAATGTCTGTTGAAAATGGATAAAGGAAAAATCAAATTGCTAAATGTATCATTTGAAGTTCATCTCCCAAAACAGAGATGTTTGCAGCTGGCAATTAGGAAGAGTGAATCAGTAAAACAAGTTGTTATGCTGTCGAAAAAGGAATGCATGGAGAAGAAAGACTAAAAGCACCTCTGACCAAATTGGTGGATCAGGAGCAGCAGAATTGTCTTCACTTTTTTCTTCTTCTTCCCCATCCATATCCGCATCATTTGGAATGATATGATGAAATTCCATTCCAGGAGGAATCACCTAAATGAGGTTGTCATAAGTTGGGGTTTCAATGAAATAGGGTACATGAAATACCATCCAATTAAGATTCCTGATACTTACAATCATGCGAGGCATAAACCTTCCATGACAGTTCACTCCCCTCTTGATCCTTGCTCTGAGTTTGCGCTCTATTACAGGATCAAAGCCATCATACAGGCTCCACTGTTCTTCTATCTCCTGTCTAGTGCTTGTTATAATAATCTCAGAAGCATCAAGAGTTAACTCTTCTGCCTCTATTCTTCGCATTATTTTGTAGGTTGTGTTTATTTCTTCTCTTGATTGCCTTCCTTGTCTCAACAGTTGTTCAAGCTTATCTCGTCCAAGCGAATGCCCAGTAAAAACCATGGGAACATTTAGAGCTCCAGAGAGAAGAGCAGCAGAGTCCCCTGCATCAGCGTAATGACCATGAATTGCAACGGGCCAGACTGGATTTCCATTGCCAATTTGCTCCCCTAAAACTCTAGACATCTGGATAATATGGTTAAGTGCACCATCCACAAATTCTGGAATGTAAGGCCAAAGGAGTTCTTTTTGTATATACTTGTCCTTTGGGCCAAATGGTATACGAATAATATAGGCACCACCGCTTTCCCCAAGCTCCTGCATAGAATTCTCAGAATTTATCAGATTCAGCATCTCTGTAGGTTCAGCATAACTCCAATCCACATTTGGAGCTGATACTTGTCTTGTCAGCAAATCAACCCGATAAACCCCAGGCATTGTGCCCAAGGCCCTTGCAAGTTCAACTACATACTTAACCTGTTTAAAACAAAACATTCAATAATTCTCCACAGGAAACAGGGTGATTCAAGACTCCATGTCAAAAAAAGGGAAAATTTTGCCACATGATAATTAAAAATTGAAAGAAAAAAAAAGACTGAATAAGACCACTTCTTACCTGGCCACCTGTATCAGAATCACGCCCAAGCTCCATGTTTTCACCCCGAATCAAGCCATGAAGGCTGCACAAACCTTTGTTAGAGAAAACCAAAAAAAAAAGGAACGTATGAATTATTTAAAAACTAAGAAAGATTATGAATTTCTATGAAGTTTTATATTTTGGAACTCGCTCCTTCGTTAAATGTATAAATGAAGTCCAAATTTAAAATAAGCATTTGAATAACCTCATTATAATGTCAGATCTTAATAAATTGCGGTTCATGCCTTATCAACACGATATATAGTTTCTTCTCCTTGTGTTGTTTAGCCCAATTCTCCATGACGTCAACAGAACTTATTCTAGGCATTCTTCCTCTAACGCTATCACCATGAGACAAAATTTCACCAGGCACATCTCCTTTTTCTCCTTCTGACAAGTCTTCAGACATATCAGCAGTTGCCTCTTTGCGAGCTCTTTCACGTTCAATGTGACGTTTAGATTTACGCTGAACTTCCTCTGCCTCAAGCTGATTGAGAAACCAAATCCACATGAGAGAAGAAATGGTATATCAGCAATTGTCTTTTGTTTTTAAACAAATGGCTCCACATATTACTGTAGAAGTGTTTAGAAAAATTTGCAAGTAGTTCGAAAAACAAAAGATCCAACAAAGAATTCTTACCAATAAAGAAAAACACAGAAAATCATAGTTTATAAGCAAATATATTTTGAATTCTATCCACCAGCAGATACGTACTCTATAGAAAAAAGCACTACTAAAAATTGGGAGAATGATAAAAAAGAAATAAAAATCCTTTCAATTATTATTATCGGCTATACAATCATTAAGTTATGCTAAGTGTCAATTCATACCCTCCCTTCCCACCCAAAAAATAAAAGAGGCTAACGGCTGAATAGTCCAAAACAAAAACACAGAGACCGTCAACTTTTTAGTAACCCCCGATAGGGAACAAAACACGATCTCCAAAATCAAAATCAACGAAACAGGGCCATTCATTGATCTGCTCCCAACAATAATTAACGGTCAAATATTATGAATAAGAAGTAATAACCAAGTAGAAGTCTATTGTCATCAACATATTCAGAAAGTTAAAAAGAAAACTAAAGCAGGAAGAGAGTAGAAAGAGCAACCCGTTTCTTCTTGCGAGCCAAATTCCAAATCCTCCAACACATATTTTCCAATCTGGTATTCCTCTCCTGCGTACTCCTCATTGCTGCAGCCTACATTAAAATGATAAAAATCCACAGCTTTTCATTTCAACAAGTTTTTCAAAATCCAAAAATCTATTAAAAACACGAAATCACATAAATGAACTGTGGAACAAAACTAGGTTGAATTCGCACTCGAATCCAAGAACGGTGGAGATCAGTCTCATCGAAGCCGGTGATGACCTCTTCGACGAAATAACGAGTAGGACTAAAGCGGCCTCTCTCCCTTAGCAACAGCGACGATTTTTTGTTGTCTATTCCTGGATCAACATCGAGTATTGCTTCAAGGTAACTATTTATCCAGTCGTTTCCCGCCATTTTGTGGTAAATCTACGACTACTATGGACCAGCGATGGTGTTGGATAGAGTAGCTTTGAGCATATAAAGAGAGCGAAAAGGAAGGAGGGAGGGTAAGAAAGAGAGAGAGAGAGAGAGGTGGCATGGCATCGCTGTTTCCAACCGTGCGATTTCTCTGGAAAATAGTCTCATCCACGTGGCACCTCTGCGTTTTCTAGCAATTTGGAAACTGGTTCGGTATTAGCCAACCACTGTATAACACAATGACTTAAATCGTTTAGCTAATAAATTAAAATATTTAAAATTTAATTTAATTTTTTTTAAAATTAATTATAATTATGAATTCATGAAAATATTTATATTTTTCCATTCAATAACAATATATAATTTTAATTTTAATAATTTGTTTAAAAATAAATTAATTTATAATGTGGCTAGAAATATGACGAAGAATCAAATCATCAAAAAAGAAAATACATTATTTGTAAAGGCGTAAGAAGATTGCAGAGAAAGCCACCTCCCGTAACCTTATCACCAACGCAAAAGATGTGCGTGCCCAAAAAGGTGGGATGCTTCTATTAAATTTAATTTAATTTATGCTTCCAACTTTTATTCGGTTATTAATTTAATCTGTGATCATCCAGTTGTAGCTCACCCCGATGCCCTTCAATATTACAATCTTATCATCAAAATCAATTTTTAAATAATGTTATTGGTGTGTGTATATACTAAGAAAAATATTTTATTTTTAATTATTGACATTTTTGTTATAAATTTATTAGATAATTTATATTATTTTATTATTGTGTGAATAATGCAAAACATTAAAATTATTTATTTTTATTATATATCGGATAAAATTTTATAATATTGGATTGATTTCGGCTTTTAAGATATTATTTTATATGTAATAGTGATTTATATTTAGTACTATTCATTAATCGATTCGGATACTATTTATATTATGCTATATTAATTTTAATATATAAATTTAAATAATTATTGTATAATAAATTTTTAATTTAAATTTGTACATTAAATTTTAATATAAAATTATCTAAAATCTCAATTTCAATTATATTGAGTATTAATTAAATTTAACAGTTTTTTTTTCATTCTTAAATAAAAAATTAAATTTTGATAAATAAAATAGACGTGAATTTAATTGAAGTGAGTTTTTATTAATTATAATTTAATAAATGTCACTTTTAGTCTTAAATCAGACCATGGCAATGAAACGACGACGTATTTAGAAGCTTAACCATCGGCGGTCAAATGCGGGCAAGTTTTTATCACTGGCTCGCCATACGGTACCGTATAGAGTACTTGACAGGTATTACAGTTGGCTAAAAAAGATTGATTACAACTAGCAGCCAAGAATCAGATCCAACCTGATTTTTGATTCTTCCATCGGTGCTTCCAGAGCTTTTGGTTTTCACATTATTACACAACTTATCGAAATTTCCATTTATCACACGCATCTTGTGGTTTTTGTGCATCTATGTCCTTTCTAGTTATTTTCGCAGCTTGAAAACTGATTAAAATAAAGCAGCCAAGATGAGCGCAAAAGCGAAAGCAGGGGGCAATTTTGCAAAATCAAAAGAGAGAAAGCTAAAGGAGAGGAGACAAATTATATTTCTTCTTTTATCTTTTTTCAGATGTGAATGAACACTTTAGCAGCTAATCACAACAATTTGATTAAGACCCGTAAACCTCCAAATTCCTTTATACTTATCCGTACGTACTTCCAATCCCTCCATCTTCTATCTCTTAACACATTCAAACTTCGTTATTTATCTTCTCATGGAACCTTGAGATTTCTTGTTCTTGCAACGTAGAGAGAAGGAAAAAGAAAATGTCTTTCTTAACTGGTGTTGTCATCGGAATGTCCATCGGGATTGGATTGATGGTAGCATATGCTCGTTACCAGAATATCCGATCATCTCGTCGCTCTCAATTGGTAACTCTTACCCATTTTTGTTGGGATTTGTTCATTTTCAAGATTTATCTTCTTATTTTTTTGTGGCTTTTGATTTTATCAGGCCAAGACAGTGGCTGCATTTGCTAGGATGACAGTGCAAGATTCAAGAAAACTTCTTCCAGATGAATTCTATCCATCCTGGGTTGTGTTTTCACAGAGGCAAAAGTTGAGTTAAAAGCGAAGGCCACAAAAGCAATGCTTCTCTATTTCTCAAAGTTCCACTCCAGGATCTAACATTTGCTTCGTTTCTGAAATGTTGCAGTTAACTTGGCTGAATTTACAACTTGACAAGATTTGGCCTTATGTTAACGAGGTATAATTTAATTCTAATTCTTTTCTTCCTCTGTTTTATACTATTGACTGATCATGATGAGCATTAATTTTTGAGTTTCATGAAATGGCCTAGGCAGCGTCAGAGTTGATAAGAAGTAATGTTGAGCCAATTCTTGAACAATATAGACCGGCCATATTATCATCTCTCAAGTTTTCCAAATTGACTCTTGGCACTGTCGCTCCACAGTTTACAGGTTAGTCTTATTGATGAACCACGATAAGCATGGACATTGCAGATAATATAATGACAGAAGCAACTGTTGGCGTTGTTCTCTAGGAATTTCCATTCTGGAGCAAGGTGGCGAACCTGGAAGTGTCACCATGGAGTTGGAGATGAAGTGGGATGGCAATCCAAACATTGTACTTGATATCAATACTAGAGTTGGTGTAGCACTTCCAATACAGGTATGCAGCATTTTTAATATTATGTTCTTTCTTAACTGACTCTACTTCAGAGATGCTCATTCAATTTGAGGCATTGAATGCTTCTATCTCAAGAAAGAATAATTTCCAAATCTTATCTTTAAGTGAATACATTGTTTGAACCTTTTCTTCTTTTTTTTTTTTTTTCCCCTTAGTTTCCTTTTCTGGGAAAAGAAAAATTCTCACATTTTCAGTACCCTTACGTTCTAAGTGATTGCAGATGTAAAAGATCTTGCTTATCATTTTCTCCTCCTGTTTCAACTTTATAGGTAAAAAATATTGGATTCACTGGGGTTTTCAGGTTAATCTTCAAACCATTAGTTGATGAGTTTCCTGGTTTTGGAGCAGTTTCTTATTCCTTGAGAGAAAAGGTGAGTTGATATCCTTTTGCTCTTATCTTCTTAAAAAGTTTGTGTTACTTGTAGATGAAAAAGGAAAATATCGTGTTACTCCCATTTGCAATTGCCTACAAAGTTTAGTGTATTAGATTTAAGTTGTTTTGAATTTTCTTCTGTTTCTTCCTGCAGAAAAAGCTGGATTTCACACTTAAAGTTGTTGGGGGTGAGATATCAGCAATCCCTGGGATTTCTGATGCTATTGAGGTGTGAGCACAAATCCTTATTTACTGGTGTGCATATTTGTGAAGATTCATTTTCTCTATTTTAGATTCTTGAATTTCTGCAGAAGTTATCGTCAGAAAACTTGTATAAACATCTTGCTTTCTTCCACTAATTAGGAGTTAAATGGCATGGGAAAGTACCTAATTATTGAATAAGAACCTCATATCATATGAAGAATACATTCTTGGTGCTATCACTTGTTTCCCTAAATCAGCAAATAATTTTAGGCCTAATGATATTTTCTTGCTATCCTGTTCAGGAAACAATAAAGGATGCTGTTGAAGATTCTATAACATGGCCGGTGAGGAAAATTGTAGCAATACTTCCCGGCGATTACAGGTATACTGATTTACCAGGATGATGTTTCAACTTCAATTAAAACTAGAAGATCAATTTTCTTTTCTTGCTCCTCTCATTGAATAAAAAAAAATGCAGAAATGTCTGTCAAATGCTTTGTTATGATCAAGGAACAATATAGCAAACTCCTGAGACACAAGACATGAGAACATGATGGACCTCTTTAAAATTAATTGCTTGGTGATTTATACTGAAAACAGTAGTTTTTATTTTCTGATGCAAACTAAGATGATCAATCATATGTTTGGTTTATCAGTGACTTGGAGGCGAAGCCTGTAGGTATATTAGAGGTGAAGCTTGTGCAGGGCAAAGAGTTGACAAATAAAGATATTATTGGGAAATCGGATCCTTATGCAGTCTTATTTGTACGTCCTCTACGAGACAGAACAAAAACCAGCAAGACAATTGTAAGATAATTTAGCATTATTGTCTGCAAGTTTTTTCCTTTCCTGTTGAAGTGGTAATAACGCGGTGTCATTCTTTTTCAGAATAACCAATTGAATCCTATCTGGAATGAACACTTTGAGTTCATTGTTGAAGATCCCCTAACTCAACACTTGACAGTAAGGGTTTTTGATGATGAAGGAGTTCAGGCCTCTGAACTCATTGGTTGTGCCCAAGTGGCATTAAGGGATCTTGAACCTGGAAAAGTGAAGGATGTATGGTTGAAACTAGTCAAGGATTTGGAGATCCAGAGAGATACTAAATATAGGGGTCAGGTAAGACTCCTGTATTCCAATAAAAGTTTGATATTGTCTGTTGCTTTTTGGTATTCAAAGTTGAAAAACTTTTATCATCTCAAAATTTGTACACTCTTATTGGCTTTAGGTGCAGTTGGAACTCTTGTACTGTCCATATGGCACTGAAAGCAGCCTTAGAAATCCTTTTAATCCTGATTTCCAACTAACCACCTTAGAGAGGGCTATTAAGGCTGGAACTAGTGAAATAGATGCTGCTGCTCTAAAAATGGCAACCTCTCAGAAGAAAAATGTTATCGTTCGAGGAGTACTATCAGTTAATGTGGTAGCTGCAGAAGACTTGCCTGCAGTAGACTTGATGGGGAAGGCTGATCCTTATGTTGTCCTTCAGATGAAAAAATCTGAAACAAAATTCAAGACTAGGGTAAGATTTAAATTTTCCAATTTACATTAGTGATCAACCCTTTCCTCTTCTTCTTCATCTTCTTCATCATTGCGTTCTGCTTTATCAGGTTGTGAATGAGAGCCTCAATCCTGTTTGGAATCAAACATTTGACTTCGTTGTGGAGGATGCATTACATGATATGCTGATTTTGGAAGTATGGGACCATGACACTTTTGGAAAGGTAACTTTCATGCTAACATTCCTTTTATTACTTCAAATGAGCAAAATATGAATGCACTTTGCAAATTGTTTCAGGACAAAATTGGAAAATGCATCATGACCCTCACCAGGGTTCTATTAGAAGGGGAAGTTCAAGACAGTTTTCCACTAGATGGTGCTAAATCAGGGAAGCTTCTTTTGCATATCAAGTGGACACCACAGTTAAAATTTCGAGATACTTGACAAGTCAGATTAGATAAAAGGATACTTTTTCATTCTTTTCCATACAAAGATCCCTGCTTGCTCTTCTCTCTGCATACAAGAAGACCATACAATAAGAACTCAAACATATGTGAAGGTCATCCGTATCTCCTGTATCATAGTTTTACTTCATTCTCTGCTATCTAGAGTTTATACAATTAAATATCAAATTCTTTATTGTGATACAGTATATGAACATTACACTGTAGTAGATTGAATGGAAAGGGTTAAAAGGAGTAAGAAGAAAGTAGCATACAAATACCATCCTTACAGTGGTCTCTTTGGGTCCTTCATATTTGCAAGTTTTCTTTTTTACAAATTGTATCATATAAAATTTACAAATTGAGGAAGTTCTGTTGGGTGATGGGCGTGGGCCGAGACGACTTGACTGGTAGGTCTGTTTCTTAGTTGAGTTCCTGTCTCTAGTCTCTATCTCCAAACCTCTCCTTCACATAGCCCAAAGCACTAAGCCTTGAATCTCAGCTGCCATGGAAATAGCAGAGGTTAAAAACAAGCACTCTCTATTAGCACTCTTAGAAGCTCTCAGAATTGCTTCTAAAGATCTTCAAAACAACTCCATTTTCATCACCCACAATCCCCAACCTGCCATGGAAGCTCTCTTGGAGCTTCATGGTCAAGCAGGTTCTATTTTCTCTTCTTACCCTAATCTTTCCAAGCTCTCTCAGATGTTGTGCAGCCTCAAAACCCTACTCCAAAACCATAAAACATGCCAAGGTTTTAGCTTTAAGTCTCTACTTCGCCGCCAAATCACCAACTACAGAATCTACCAATTGGCAATCGCTATCGAGGCTGAAGTTCAGGTCTGTATTGATCGAGATTGTGTTAAAAATCTTGTCAGGATAAGTCTAGAAACAGACTCTGAAGAAGAGAAATTGAGGGTTTTAAAGGAGTTTGAAAAGCGTTTATCGCAGGGTTTTAATAGTGATTTTCAAGAATTGGTGCTGAGAGCCAAAGGATTCTCACTTCTCGAATCGTTTCTCTGCGACTCAACTTGCTCGAAGAGAATTCGAGAACAAACAGGTCTTTGTATAGTTGCTCTAGTTAGATTCAACAGAGATGTGTTTGTGGGGTTGGTTCTAATGAGTTCAATAGTTCAATCCTTAATATCAATGGCTTCCGCTTGTTCAATACAAGTCCTCTGTTCACTCATCAGACTGATCAAGACTCCACTGATCGATGAAATCGAACTGGACGGAGAAATCCCTAGAATTTTAAGCCTACTCAGCTCCGAAGATTTATCAACTCGAGCTGCCGCAGTGAATTGCATATGCGAAATCGCTTTCTCTGGGAGAAAAGAAGTGATCGAAACTATGATAGAACAAGGGCTGATAGAGAAGTTAGTAGAATTGGAAAGATGGATAGATGGAGAAAACTTCGTCATGGAAG
>CAOGCB010839955.1:0-10059 GCA_948266635.1 Cnidoscolus chayamansa | reverse complement strand
AAAACAAACTTGCAATTTGATATGCAATTCAAGAATGTCATAATCTTATCATTCTTTTGTGTTTGGAATGAGAGAGGAATCGTGCACATTTGCTAAAAAAAATATAAAACATGACCTAGACTTGGAAGGTGAAGCAACTATTATATTTGAAAAAAATATATATATAACAATACATGTATTATATTGAGTTAAAAAAGAAGCAAAAACTAATTAATAGATAAGAAAAACTAATTAAAAATTGGCAAGAACAAGCAATATTAAGGCTTGTGAAAGTGGTATGAAGTACAACTCTTACAAAGAATCATAACAATTAAGGCTTGTGAAAGTGATACAGAATAGAAAATGTGAGACAATAGAGACGATTATACTCCGTTAAGAGTTTCAAACCAATAATGTCGGTTTTAAATAATGAACAAGAAAAATAAAGAAAATGGCGAGAAGCCAAATGCTTTAAAAGAAATAACTGATAACTTCAAAATTGATTAATTATAAAAAACAACGTAAGAAATATATTTATAGTGATAGAAATCCTAAAGTAGCAAAAATTCTAATTAAAAGAAATCCTAAAACGACAAGAATTCTAGCACAACAATAATTTTGATGAATTTGACCCCCTAAACAATGGAATTTGAGCCCCAAAGCTTGAGACAGGCCTATAGCCCTTTGTCGCATTTTTTAAAATCATCCGTATCAAAATTCCATTTCTGACGGGCTATTATGGACCTCAAACGGACAATAACTGCAAAAGTTAGGTCCTTTTCTGTATTGGGTTAGTCTGGCCCAAGGCTTCTTTCAAATCCAAGGCCACGTGGTCCATCTGTTCCTCATCATTTCCTTCCACTTATAAATAACTCGACCTCGAGTTATCAGCAACAAGATAATAAGGAAATAAGTCCACCACGTTAAACATTTTGGACAATTTCATATGTGCGAGAAGATCAAGAACATAGGCATTATCATTAATATGCTAAACAATCTGAAAGGGGCCAATCTTTTTTTAATCAAGCTTCTGCTGTCCTCCTCCATGCTCCTTGCGTAAATAAACCATAACTTAATCACCAACGTTGAAAGACTTGAATCGCCTATGCTTATCAGCTGCATCCTTGTATTTGTCATTAACATCCTGAAGACATTGCTGAACTTGCTTGAAAACTTCCACCTGCTGTGTAGCCAAATTACTAGCTGCAATACTCTTAGAAAGATCAGAAGGTAGAGCCAGAAGATCAACTGTCTGGGCTGAAACTTTTCTATATACTATTTCAAATGGCGTCATCTTTGTTGAACTGTGAACATAACTGTTATAAGCAAATTCTGCTTGTGCAAGAGCAAGATCCCAAACAGTCTTCTTTTCACTACAGATACAGCGTAGTAGGTTGCCAAGAGTACGGTTCACCACTTCGGTTTGCCCATCAGTACCGAAACATTTCCATAAGGTGATCCAAAAATGAGCAAGAAATTTCATATCTCTGTCGCAAGTGATGGTCTTTGGAATGCCATGTAGGCAAACAATCTCCTAGAAAAATAATTTGGCGACATGGGATGCATCACTAGTTTTTTTGCGAGGAATGAAGTGCGCCATTTTGGAGAACCCGTCAACTACAACAAAAATAGAGTCAGCTCCACGTTGGGTACGCGGAAGACCAAGAACAAAATCCATGGACAAATATTCCCAAGGGCATTCAGGAATAGGTAATGGCATATATAATCCAGTATTCTGCGAATGACCCTTCTGAATTTGGTAAACTGGGCATTTCTGTATCATCTGGCCTGTCTCCCTTTTCAGTTGTGGCCAATAAAATCGAGTCTCTAAACCAACAATGGTTTTATCTCGCCCAAGGTGACCACTCAAATCTCCACCATGTACCTCTCGAATTAACTATTCCCAAAGAGAAGGACAAGGAATGTATAACATGTTCTCGTTAAAGAGGAAACCATCATGAATCAAGAATCCATCAGTAGGTTGTCTGGCCTGGATCTTCCCCCATGTTTCCACAAAATTGTCATCATTAATATAAAGGTCATTCAAAAATTCAAATCCTACAACCTGATGACTGACTGTAATCAATAAAGCTGCTCTCTGACTCAATGCATCTGCCACCTTATTATTGGAACCAACTTTATACTTTATAACATAATGAAAAAGCCCCAAAGTAAGCTACCCAACGCGCGTGCATTTTATTCACATGCTTTTGAATTTTAAAGTGAATCAAAGCTTAATGATTTGTGTGAATAACAA
Organism: Cnidoscolus chayamansa; assembly: GCA_948266635.1. Lineage (NCBI taxonomy): Eukaryota > Viridiplantae > Streptophyta > Magnoliopsida > Malpighiales > Euphorbiaceae > Cnidoscolus > Cnidoscolus chayamansa. The sequence continues at coordinate 7,823 of CAOGCB010839955.1, read as the reverse complement.
ATTCTCGCCCCATGAGATAATGTTCCCAAGTCTTAAAGGCTCGGAAAACTGCATACAATTCCTGCTCATAAGTAGACCATTTTTGCCTTGCTTCGTTCAACTTTTTATTGAAAAATGCAATCAGTCTACCAGATTGTGATAATACACCATCAATTCCAACACCACAAGCATCACAGTCAACTTCAAACAATTTATCAAAATCTGGTAAAAAAAGAATAGGGGCAGAAATAAACTTATCTTTAATTTCTTTAAAGCTTTTGTTGGCAGCATCAGTCCGGATAAATTTTCGTACTCTTTTCTTCTTTAAACAATTTATGATAGGGGCAACAATGGTACTGAAATTTCTGATAAATCACCGATAGAAAGTAGCAAGACTATGAAAACTGCGAACTTCAGAGATATTTTTGGGAATGGACCAGTCTTGAATTATTTCCACATTCTTTTCATCTATATGAATTCCTTCTGCACTAATAATATAGCCAAAAAATTAGACCTGCTCTGTCATAAAGATGCATTTTTTTAAGTTGATAACCAACTCGTTTATTATCAAAGCTATCATAACTTGACGAAGGTGCTGCAAATGCTCATCCTCGCTGCGACTAAAGATCAAAATATCATCAAAATAAACAACCATGAATTTGCGTAAGAAAGGGCGCAAAACCTGGTTCATCAGTCGCATGAATATGCTCGGTGCATTCGTAAACCCAAATGACATTACCATCCACTCATATAATCCTTCCTTCATTTTATAAGTCGTCTTCCATTCGTCTCCCTCTTTAATCCGAACTTGATGATAGCCACTTTTAAGATCGATTTTGGAGAAAATGGTAGATCACGATAACTGATCCAGCATGTCTTCCAAGCGAGGGATAGGAAAACGATACTGAATAGTAATCTTATTGATGGCTCTGCTATCCACGCACATTCTCCAAGTCCCATCTTTCTTTGGAACCAATAATGCGGGAACTCCACACGGGCTTATACTCTCTCAGATGTGCCCCTTCTCCAATAACTCTTCAACTTGTTTCTGAAGAATTTCACTTTCTTTCAGACTCATCTTATAATGAGGCAGATTTGGCTATTTAGATCCAGGAATGAAGTCAATTTGATGTTGTATATCCCACAAAGGTGGCAAGTGTGCTGGTTCTTCCACTACTATTGAAAATTCCTCCAACAGTTCTTTAACAGGTGATGGAATAGGTATTGCTTCCTCCCCTTCAGAGTTCTTTCTAACCACTAAAACCAATACACCCCCAGACTCCTCAACTTTTTGCTTGACACTTTTTGGACTTTCGTAGAGACAGCCATAATAGGTTTCCCTTCCACTTTAGAAGGTTTCGTAGATCCAAAAGGTAAAATGGTAATCTTTTTACCTTTCCATACAAACAGTTATGAATTCTCCTTCCCTTTATGCAAAGCATCCACATCAAATTGCCAGGGACGTCATACCAAGATTCCACAAGCATCCATGTCTACAACATCACAATCAACAGAGTTAGTATAAGACTTACCCATAAAGATAGGCACGTTACAAATTATGTTGATTTCAATTGATGGTCCCTCCTTGATCCACCCAATTTTGTATGATGCGGGGTGAGGATGTGTGGGTAGCTTCAATTTCTCCACCAATTGTGAAGCGATCAAATTTTCACAATTGCAGCTATTGATGATTAATCTGCATACGGCTTCTCCCACTCGACACTTTGCTTAGAAAATCTTTCTCCTTTGGGTCTCATCTTCTTTTTTTGGAGAACATAAATTTTTTTTCAACACATAAGCAGCTTCTCCATCTTTTGATCCAATAAAAGATTTATCGTCCTCGGTTTCCTCTTCTGGTTCGACCACCTCATCAATCAAATCAACCCATCGTTTATCATTATCAACTCCTTTGTGCTCAGGACAGTTGTTCGACCTATGCCCAAGCTGCCTGTAGCGATAACATATATCTCCGAAGGGTTTCTGATACATGTTATTGGATCTACCTATCCTGTTTGCTTTATTAACTGGATCTTTTCCTCGATTGTCTCTCCTCTCTTCCGCATTGGTCTGTTTATTGCCAGACGATATAGTCCTGGAGGATTAGCCGTTGTAATTATTTTGGAATTACCCTGCCGATCCGGAACTTCTGTAATTGACGTTCGAACTAGACTGTTGCCAAGGAGGTTGCCATTCAAAGCGTTCTTTTGCTCGTTTAGCCATCTCAATGGCATCTGCCAAAGTAAAAATCGTAGTTACACCCATCATACATCGAATTTTATGATTCAGGCCCCTCTGGTAATGGGCTACCTACTGTGCTTCGTTTTCACAATTGTCACATTTTGCCTGCAATCACAAAAACTCCTCTGTATACTCGTCCACCTTTCTGCTTGCTTGGATACAATCATGATAGCGGTTATACAAAACTTGCGTATCATCACTAGGCAAAAATCGTTGCTCAATCATCTGTCTCATTAGTACCCAATCTTGCACGGGAACAAGCCTCCTATGATAGCGTTCGTTCTGAACCGAATTCCACCATGCTGCGGCGCCACCTTTCAATTTGTAGGCGACGATTGCAACTCTGCGCTCTTCCTCCACGTTCATGATTTCAAAGAACCGATCCACCTCTGCTAACCAATCAAGAACAGATTCTACATCCAACGTACCAAAGAAATTTTGAAGATCTACCTTTATTTTGTAGGCCCCATTGAATTTCTCACGACCTCTGTAGTAGTTCTGATTTTGTTGGGGAACTATGGCTTCAGGAGCTGCTGGTGGTGAAATCACCGCCGCTGGTTGGTTGTTACCCTGGATAGCCAGAGTTAGTTGTGCAATTTGCTCCATTAAATTTGCCAAGGTTTCCTCCACTGTAGTAAGTCGAGTTTAAATCACCACCAGCTGGTTGGTTGTTACCCTGGATAGCCAGAGTTAGTTGTGCAATTTGCTCCATTAAATTTGCCAAGGTTTCCTCCACTGCAGTAAGTCGAGTTTCGTGATTGTCGGCCATGGATGACCTTGCTTTGATACCAACTGATGCAGAATGGAAAATGTGAAATAATAGAGACAATTATACTTCGTCAGGAGTTTCAAACCAATAACGTCGGTTTGGAATGATGAATAAGAAAAATAAAGAAAAGGGTGAGAAGCTGAATTCTTTAAAAGAAATAACTGATAACTTTGAAATTGATTGATTGTAAAAAACAACATAAGGAACATATTTATAATAATAGAAATCCTAAAATTGCAAAAATTCTAATTAAAAGAAATCCTAAAATGACAAGAATTATGGCACAGCAATAATTCTGACAAATTTGACCCCTTAAACGATGGAATTTGGGCCCCAAAGTTTGCGACAGGCCTTTAGCCTTTTGTTGCATTTTTTAAAATCGTCCGTCTCGAAATTCCTTTTCTAACGGGCTATTATGGGCCTCAAATGAACGACAACTACAAAAGTTAGGCCATTTTCTGTATTGGGTCAGTCTGACCCAAAGCTTTTTCAAAATTTAAGGCCAAATGGTCCATCTGTTTCGCATCAGAAAGTGGTATGTATATAGATAGCATAGTTGAGAATGAGTCGATGTGAATCAAACAAATATCATCATTACAACAAATATAGTTTTTGAGATGATTAAAATGTATCTCTAATAGAAGTAGAATGTATCAAAAAGTGATATGCGACCAAAATAAAATGTCGCTAGTAATATCACTATTTTAATGTACTAATAGTTATTTATGATGAATGTTATGAAACATCTCTAAATATTAATCTTTTAGCGATGAAAAACATATGTCTCAATTAGTCGTGTGTCATCAAGTTGGACAATTTATAAAAAATGATATAGGATGTCTCAAAATAGAACTATATTAAGACGATATTCAAATGTGTCTTTAAATATTTTTATTTTGTGACAAAATTATATTTCTTAATTAATCATGTCATAAAATTTAGATAATTTGTTAGTAACAACATACAGCGTTCCTATATGGACCTTTATTAGATGTTATTGCAAGTTGTTGCTAAATATATTTATTTTGAGATGAAAATATATGTCTTGATTAATCATGTCATCTTGTTACAAAATTTATAAAAAGATATTCTAGAACATCTATAAATGGAATTTTATTAGATGATAGTGAAAATTGTCACTAAATATTTCTATTTTCGGATAAAAATATATATCTTGATTAATCATATCATCGTCGTATTATAGAATTTATCAAAGACATTCTCTAACATCATTAAATAGAACTTTATTAGACGATATTAAAAATTGTCAATAAATATATCTAATTTTTAGAATGAAAATGTAAGTCTCAAGTAATCATATTATAAAACTAGATAATTTATTGGAGATGATCTAAAAGGTTCACTAAAGTTTATTGAAACAATAACAAATGTATGTAAATGAATTTATTTTGAAAAACGTCTCTAAATATTTTTTAATGAATTTTCCAAAATAATTTCAATTAGTGACGTTTTTATTTTTTATAGTTCTATATATTATAATTTGGGAAACATTTTCAATTAGCATTATATTTTTTATTATACTTTTTCCATGTATAAACATATGTAGATACACATAATAAATGATATCTAATCAAAATCAAAATGATTTGTATTCAATATTTAATTTTCTACTTACGTATTTGTTTTCTCCTTGCATGTTAAAATATATATGGTTCGAGTGGTGGGAGGAGCATCTTGGTTTGTAATTTCTTATGGAGGAGCATCAATGTTTGTAAGTCCTGCTGGATCCAATGCCGGGAGCCAATACTTGTCCTTGTTAACTGAGATTAAATTTAGATTTAGCTATTTGTGGTTCTGGGAGGGTGGGTCATAGGCTCCAGGAATAGGGGTGCAAGCTCTACACCTGGGTTACCAAAAAAAGAAAAAATATATATATATATATATATATATATATATATTATTTGGGGTTATTAAAATAGTCTCTCGCTTCTCTCTTGTTTTAATCACATCTTCTAATTTCTCTTCAAGTTGGTTATTTTCAGCTTGACATTGTTGTAACTTATCTTCATTTTTGCACTCATACAAGAGCTAACAAAGGATGGTTCTAGGCCATATCATAAGCCTTTCGTGCTTGAGCGAGTACTAAATAAGGGTGTTCAGTATTTAGTTAGAACCGAATTACCGAACCAAATCAGTCTGATCAGTTCGATTTTCCAGTTTAATTAGTTTAGTCGAGTTCTTTTATTTTATATAATTTTGATTTTTCTGTTCGGTTCGATTTTGAAAAGTAAAAAATCGAAATAACTGAATCAAATTGATTTATTGAATAAAATTTGATTTTATTAAGGTTTGATTTATATTTTTAACTCGAATATTTTTTCTAAAGATTCAATCTATTTCTCTTTTAAAATCAAATAAAAAAATAAAAATGGTTAATTAAACCGGTCTATTTATTAAATAAACCTTGAATTTATTAAAGTGGATTCATATTTTCAACTCAAAAATTTTTTCAAAGGTTCAACAAATTTATTTTTCAAAATCAAATAAAAAAGGAAAATGATTAAATAAACCGACTAATTTATTGAATAAACGTTGTTTTTTATTGAGGTTTGATTTATTTTTTAATTCGAATCTTATTTTTTAAAAGGTTCAATTTATATAACAAATAAAAAAGAAAACCGATTAATCAAATAAAAAAATTTTCAATTCGATTCGACTTTTCATATATTTAAGTTCATTTTGATTTTTTGAAAAATTAAAAATCTAATTTTCGATTTCTCAGTTTGATTTGATTTTAAACCGAACAAAATATAAATTCCAACATGCTTGGATATTAAATAATTAACCTTTAATTTTTCGACACAGATGACTAAATCCACGAAATTACTTTTTTGCAATTTTATATATAGAGATTGATTAGACTCTTAATTAAGTGGCTTGACAATTAACATGTATTGAAATATTAGGATTGCCAAATTCTTTCTTAATTATTTTTCCCCACATCAAAGTAAGACATACTACTTTAATGTTCTTGACATTTAAAGAAAGTATCTTAATCAACGTGATTCCTCACTGAATTGATATAGATCACTAAAGTATACACACACTTATTTATTTCAATTTAAATATAAAAATAAAATACATCAAATAAAAGAGAAAAAAACTAAAATCAATTTCCACAATAAAAAAAAAAAAAAAAAGATAGAACATGTTTTCAACAATGAGATGTTTTATTGTTGAAATCTTTAAGCAAATTTCTAAGATTGAAGAGAAAATGCTGTTGAAATCAATCCAATGGAGAGATAGAGGGATTCAATAAATTTGTTATTTAAATCTTAAAGTAAGTTTTCCAAATGAAAAGGGAGATGCACTTATTGACTTTTTAAGTTTGTAAATACATTTGACAGGATGTTTTGCAAATAAATTGTCTTCTAAAATTTTAGTTCACTGTTTTCCTCGAGAATCTAAATAAGATAACGATAATTCATACAATTTTTTTTATTTAGTTATTTACTCTCTCCCTTTGATATTGAAAGATTGGATTCATCAAAATTATAATCGATAAATTATCTCGTAAATTAATTGACAATTAATAATATGAGATATTTAATTATAGATAAAAATTTATATCCAACATAAATTTCTAATCTTCTTTTAAGAACTCATTTTTGTGCATTATACTGGAGCAATTAAAACATATATTGTACATTCAAAATAATTTTTTTATATCATAAATGATGTGTGATGACTTAGCAAGTGATGCCAAATAATAAAATCACTTGAATCAATAAATTTCTATTTTATTATAACATATGTTTCAACTGTACTAATATTTATATAATATAAACTAAAAAAAATGAATATTTTTTTCTAAAATATATTTTTAACTAAATACAGTCGATATGAAATATATAAATATTTAATATACTTTTTTTCATTTATAGTCTCATCTTGAAGATTTAATAAACAATAATATCTCATTTATCATAAGTTTTTTAACCTTTGGATAATAATATTATACATCTTCCGAAGCCTTTAATTATTTTTATACTACTTAATATTGTATTAATATTAATTTCTCTTAGATAAATGAGAAAATTATTTTATTGTCTCCTGTTATAGCATATGTCGCAACACTATTCCCGAGACATATATTGGTCTTGAGACTAACCAAATAATAAGAAATATTCATATTTTTTTATGAAAATAAAGAATAAAAATACATAATAAAAAAATACTGCAAATATATTAAATAACACACTTTAAAATAAAATAAAATAACAAACACATCAAAATAAAAATAAGGGAAAAAGATAAGATAACAAATATATAAAACAAATTAAATACGCACAATATTTTAATCATCAATTCTTGCTTCTTGATTTAAAAAAAAAAATCTACTATATTCAAGTGTGTTATATCTACAAGGTTGTTACATTCATCATTTTTATATATAAAATTTGTCTCAACGAATCTTACTTGGATAAGTAAAATTTCTCTCTCTCTCTCTCTCTCTCTATATATATATATATATATATATATATATATATTTATTGAAGCTTGATAAAGTCTAATAAGATGCTAAAATATATGACCAATATGTAACCATGTACTTATTGAAAGATTGAAATCCCTAAATAAAGTCATGGATCAATCATGTCAAATCATCGAGAAATTAAATAAGAACGGAAGCGTACGTGTATTGACTTTGATAATTCTTTGTTTGAATCAAGTTTGTTAACCCCTCAAGCTAAAAAGTATTTTGATGATAATAAAACTCAAAGGAACTCTAAGGAAGTACAAGCAATCAAGACAAAAGAGATATATCAAGATGAATAAAAGACAAGTAAGACATTAGGATCAATGTACAGATGTT
>CAOGCB010839898.1:0-28209 GCA_948266635.1 Cnidoscolus chayamansa | reverse complement strand
CCTACTTCCGCCCCTGATTTTGTGAGATTTAAATTCCAAACTTACCAATTTTAGAAACAATTTAATTCAGAACATTAATTAGTATTTAATGTGAAAAAATAAATAATTTATGAATTTAAAATTATTTAGGAAAGTATTGCTTTAGAAAATAAGTATTTTTTTATTATTTTCGTTATTGTTTCTAAAAAAAAGTACCACGTAATTAAAGAATACTTGTAATTATTATAAGTTTTAAATCAAAGTGTAGTTATATATTAATAGATATTATTTTTAAAAAAAAATCATTTGTTTTGTGCACATTTCCCAAAAAGTTGATGTAATCTTTGATCTCTTTAGCTTTTTGACTTGATGAGTTGACTTTTTAACAAAATGACAATTAAAACCAAGGACAACATGGCCACACCAAAAAACCTTGTCAAGTTACGTAGCATCCACTAAAACAAAAGCAATCAACCAAAGCAAAACCTACAGAACAACAAAACATACTTCAATTAAAAGTGTAAATAAAAATGACCTACTTAAAATTAAAATTTTTTAAGTTCCAACTTCAGTTTATTTTAAATCTAAAATTAATATTAAATAATTTTAATTAAATAAATATATTTATAAAGTAGCTTATAATTTTATAAATAAATAAATTTTTAAAATTTAATGAGAAATATTTATAAATTCAAATTTAATTCGTTTATTAAAAATTAAGTTTTCATTTATTATTATTTTTATTTATATAAAAAAAGAATTTATTAGATAATAAATATAAGTAATTATAGATAGTTTAGATATGACTTCAATTTATATATATATAACAAATTAAAATTACAAAAAAACGTGTGTCACATTAAAAAAAAAAAAAAGTCTATATACAGTATATATCATAAAGAAAAGTGAAAAAGGTAGATACAAGAGATAAAAGGACAAATCAATTTAATAAAAATAAATAAATTAAATCACATGTTATCTCTGGTGCGTAAAATAGTAGAACACAACACGTCTCCAAGTTTCATCCATAAAAATGAAAGGAGATTATTAGAGAAATGAAAGTGGAAGACTATCTCCACCTCATATATATATATACATATATATATATATTAATTAACAAGAAACCCTAGCAAAGATAGTGGGAAATAAAAGTGAAATTGAAAAGAGCATTGTAGTTTGTAAAAAGATGATTCAATGCCTTCTTTAAATAAAGAAGGCAAGCGTAGACCAATCATTCTCTTCCCCTTTTTCCCTTTTTATATCTCTTAGTGGATATGTGTCCATCCCATTTTCATTTCTTCCCATTTTTTTCATGTGATTCTTCTCACTGTACATATATCGCCCTCTTATAATACCAAAAATCGTGGGCTTTATTAATGGCAGTGGAAGATAACCCAAAAAAAAATGAAAATTAAGCTAATAAAAAAAATAGATAAAATATTAATAAGTTAATTAAATTGTAAAACGTAGAAGTGTGCTTATATACGTGTGCATGACCATTTGCGTACATATATATATATATAGATGAGTAAGTAAGATGAGAACTGTTTGACTTGAAATACGTGCTTCCTTTTGCGTTCATTGAAAACCCATTCAATTTCAATGTTCAACGTGTTTGGTTCTTATTATTCAGCCTTTTACCAATACAACCCTAACTATTCATTAACATAATCATAATTAATATTAAGGGATTAATCGCACTGCACACATACACACACATATATGTTTTGTTCAAGCTAGCTTTTGACACTAATTAAAGAGGAAGGCACGACACGTTGATGTTAGCTTTGAAATCATATTCATAAGGTGACATTTCTTTCTATTTTGGTGGGGAATTTTATTACCTTACCCTTCAATTCTTCTTCTTTGAAGAAATCTCATTTGAGGAATTTAGAATATTTCTATGCATAACAACGGTTCGCTTACATCTCTGTGTTATTCTACTTTTAACAATAAAAAAAAAATTCAAAATTTTATTTTAATTTTATAAATGAAATTTAGCGCACTAATGGTAAACTAATTTCTACAGTTTTAATTTATATTTTTTTTTTCAAATTTATCAAAAAATATTAATTTACTTTCTATCACATTTTCTAGTTAAAAATTATATTTTTCTTTTTATTTAAAATCATTTAATGTTGCAAAAAAAAATGTAAAAATTATGTCTTTTAAAAATAAATATATATATATTTGATATTTCTAAGAAATTATTTGTTATAAAAACATGATTTTATTGTCTTTTATTTGACGTGCAATTATACAAACATGGAACTAAAAAAGAAGAAAAAGTTAAAAACAAACTTTATTATAGTTTGCATCTCTTTGCATGGATTAACCCACTAAATGACAAACTACACCCTCCTATTTACATCCATTATTCAAATTAATTAGTTGATTATTTTTTTTAATTCCATATGGAATATACTCAATTTTAAAATTTAAAAAATGACTATATCTTACGAGTCAGTATAATTATTATTTATTTATCTTAAATATATAAAAATTTCGTGAGATTTTAAATTCGAGCCTCCTCAACTACTTTTTAAAATATAATAATCCATCACTCCTACTCAGTTAGGTGCACTCCATTGATATCATTATGTTTTTATATAGAAGGATGGATCAAACTAGATTGCAGAAAAGCTACAACTTCAAAATAAGTGCTGTTTATAGTTAATGTCTTTTTTTTAAATTTAAATTACGTTACTGTTTGAAGATTTATTAAGTACAATATTGTTTAATTTTTTTATTTAAAATCATTAAATTATTTATAATCTTAATACTAAAATTGTTTTAAAATAAATATTAAGATATTATAAAATAATAATTAAATATTATTATATAATAACAATTATCAATTATATTTAATTAATGAAATTAAACGGATCCTAAATAATTCTTATTTAACCAGGCAGGTACATGATTTTCTTTTTTTAAATATAAAATCACATTTCACATTTATTACCAATTCGACCGTACAGCTTGAATTTCAAATTTCAATTAACATATATATTTTATAAAGAGAAAAAAAATGCTATTAATAACTCCGTCCATCTCGGTTCGAAAAAGTCAACGTAAAAAAATTAATGTATTTTACTCAGACCAATTAGCCAATCCTGTGAGGTTAAAGTCGTCATTTGGCTCCAACAAAAAGGAATATCCACAGCGTTTTCACGAGCTAGTTAGCAGACTTTTATGAAACCACTACTATCGTTGTTCTTATTTCAAGAAAAATACTTGACCCCCCAAATAATTTATAAATAAAAAATCATAACACGTTCTTTCTCACACGGATAATATAAACAGATAACTTTCCAATTATATCCCTCAAACTAACTTACGCGGTTCCTCAGTTTTACCATAGATTTGAGGTTCTTCCCTGTAATTTAAGCGCTAATTTGAGGGCATTTAGGAAACTTCAAAGCCCCCTTCTTCCTATATAAACCCTTCCTCGTGTTTTTTATCTCACTTGGTTTCAACTGCCAGCTGTTCTCTTCTCCATCCTTTCAACTTCACGCTCCTTTGACCTTCTCTGCCTTTTGCTCGCTCTCCAAATCTATGCAGATCAGCCCAAGTCTTCCTGCCCAGCACCTCCACCTTGTTCAGGTCAGACGCGGCAGCTTCAGATGCCAACAATCTCCATTGAATCCTTTAACGACCCCCAGTTCGGCCTCGGTTACTTCAACCGAATTTACGAAGAAACACCTTGCCAATCTTGATAAACTTCTTCAGAAACAGTCTATTCCGGAGCCTAATCTAGCTGAACATGTACAGCCGGCTCATAAAGTTTCCAAAGGGAATAATAATGAGAATAATAATAGATCCATATTGGTAAATAAGGGTAAAGGTTTACTTGAAAGCCTCAACTTGGCTAGGCTATGGCCTGAAATGAGAAGCGCTGAGGAAATGTCTCCTAGACATCTAAACAGGCTTCAGCGTTTGTTGTCCAAAACGGCGGAGTATTCTCCCAGGAATAATCTCTGTTCCCGGTGGAGAGAGTATCATGGAATTAACGATTGGGCTGGTCTCCTTGACCCGCTAGATGAGAATCTCCGGCGAGAGGTGGTGAGGTATGGAGAGTTCGTCCAAGCAGCCTATCATGCTTTCCATTCAAATCCTGCCATGTCAACAGAGAAAGCTCCGTTGCCTAGACATGTGGCTTTGCCTGATAGGTCATATAAGGTAACAAAGAGTCTATATGCCACATCCTCCGTGGGTTTGCCCAAATGGGTAGATGATGTAGCACCAGATCTCGGTTGGATGACCCAGCGATCCAGCTGGGTCGGATACGTGGCGGTATGTGATGACAAAAGGGAGATCCAGAGGATGGGAAGGAGGGATATATTGATCGCACTACGTGGTACAGCCACGTGTCTTGAATGGGCTGAGAATATGAGAGCCAACTTAGTAGATATGCCCGGAGACCATGATGGGACTCACGGACAACCGAAGGTTGAATGTGGGTTCTTGAGCCTATACAGAACCAAGGGAGCTCATGTGCCGAGCCTAGCCGAATCAGTGGTTGAAGAGGTAAAAAGGCTCATGGAACAGTACAAAGGTGAGACCCTAAGCATTACAGTCACAGGCCACAGCTTGGGGGCAGCTTTGGCACTATTAGTAGCAGATGATTTAAGTACCATACAGATACAGGACTCTGAAATACCAACAATCGCTGTATTTTCCTTCGGCGGTCCTAGAGTTGGAAACAGAGGATTTGCGAACCAAATGAAAGCCAACAATGTCAAAGTGTTGCGCATTGTGAATGACCAAGATGTGATCACCAAGGTCCCTGGCTTACCCGTGGTTGAAGAACTAAATGGTAACTTGCCATTAGCCTACTCCCATGTCGGAACTGAGCTTCGTGTGGATAGTAAGATGTCTCCCTATCTAAAGCCAAATGCTGACGTGGCATGCTGCCATGACTTGGAGGCATATCTGCATTTAGTTGATGGGTTTTTAGCTTCAGACTGTCCTTTTAGAGCTAATGCTAAGAGAAGTCTAGTGAAGTTGTTAAATGATCAGGGGTCTAATGTCAAGAAACTATATACAAGCAAAGCTCATGCTTTGAGTTTGAACCTTGATGGGCGAGGATTCTCTACTTCTGGTTGTTTGCCTAGTCCATCTCAATAAATATCTCTTTTTTTCACGATATTAAGTGTTCATAACAAAATTAAATGAAAAATACTCTTTTTGTTATAATTCAATTCTATACTATTAAATTTATTATTTTTTTTTAAATAGAAAACTTAAAATTCGATTCAACTCATCATATAAAATATATTGATATAAAAACTAATTTGGAAGACATACAACAAAAATAAAAAGAGAGTCAAACCTTAAAGGTCTCCACGTGGCAATTTTTCATATTTTGAAGGAAAAATTAAATCCTTTTTCATCCTTACTGTTGTTATTGTAAAAAAAAAATCACGTTAAAATTAATTTTTACAGTTTAAGTAATAAAATGTTATCTCATATTTAAATTACCTTTATTATATTTATAAAAAAAAATCAAATTTCATATGACGATACGAACCTATAGATAATATATTAAAAATTAAATTTTACGAGTTTCAGCAAATTTAATTAAAAAATTAAATATTACCATAATAATAGTCCATATATCTTCATAGCTGGTTGCAATTTTATTAAATTTTCAAATTCACTTTGAATATATATATAAATGCAATTAACAGAGTTCACATGGTAAATAATATTTTTTTAGTAAACTATATGATTTTATTTGATGTTTAAGGAAAATCTATATTTCATGAGAATACATAATAAAATAATAATTTATTATAATGTCGTGTGAAATTATACATAGTCCCTTAAAATTAATATTTATATATATAGTTGGGCCTTGGACTTTACGTTTAAACCATGGTTACTATTTGTGCAACCTTTACTACAGACATAGGTTCTTCCATTTGGGCCTAAATACTCGCATTGGATTTCTATAATGTTTTTCAAAAAATTATCATTCTATATATTTTTCATTATTAAAAATAAAATTATTTATTTATTTACAATTAATTATGTGAGGAACGAATATGAGAACATGAAATTAATTTATTATTTTTTTTCTATTTTATTAAAATAATCTTATGTTGGTTAATTAATTTATACATACATATATATATATATATATATATATATATAAATATATATATATCTACAAAATGATATTAACATTTTTTTATTTTTTATACATTATATTTAAATAATATATAAAACAAATTATTCTCTTAAAATATATATTTTCTTAAAAAAAATATTTAAATCAATTTTTTTTATGAAATAAATAGAACCTAAATTATTCACTCTATTTTATTTTCCCATATTGGATTCTTCATAAACCTTTCCTTTGGAAAGAAAAAGGGTTGTGGATTCAAATTTACTGTATTTGTTTTTTTTTTTCTAATATATATATATATATATATATATCTTATTTTAGCTCAAATAATATTAAAATTATCATTCATTTTTATCGCGGGATATTAAAATTTAATCAAAATGATAAACCCTATCCTGAATAGGGCCTAAGGAAATACTATTGGTTGGTTTTGGGCTTGAAGTCTATTCCAAATAGGCCTAAACATTAAAAAAAAAATGAATTTGGTGATTTTAAATTAAAAAAAATATATATATTTTTTATGATAAAAAATAATTATCAATAATTATAAAATAAAAGAAATTGTATTTCATTTATAAATGAATGTTGACATGACTTAAAAATGCTAAAAGAAATTTTGCTTTAAAATCTTTATTTATTTATTTTTTATGATAGTATATCATACTGATGATTTAAATTTTAATATTTATTTATAAAGATAATTAAATAAATTGTGATGATTAAAATTAAATTATTTTTAAACTCTAAAAAAAAATAAAAAGATATAACTTATTTGCATTGTTAATTTATTATTTTTATTATATATAATATTAAAAAAATACCTTAATTTATTAATTTAAACTATAGATGTAGTACTCAATGATTTAAAATTTTCATAAAAACTCTTCTTCCTTGAAAACATTTTCTATATTGATTTTTTTACTAAAAAGTAATTATTAATTTAATTATTTATATGATTTCACGATAATTTAATATATATATATATATATATATTCCAAATTTTTTTAAAAATTAATTTTAAGTTTTAATTGAAAAATTAATAATTATAAAATTCATTTCTTTAATTTTTAATTTTTTTAAAATGCCATTTTTTGAGCGAATAGGCTAAAATTCCATACATTTGGCACTAGAAGAAAAAGAGCCACACGTCATAAGGTGCACCCTCACATACGTTAACATTTTCACTAGGGTTTTTAGGATTAGGTTGTGACTCGCTTTCACTTCTCTGCCGCATTGGCTTAGGGTTTTCACTCTTCCTTCATACTCTTATCCCTTTTTCTTTCGCTTTCCCATCATTTCCTCTCCATCTTCTCACCTCCCAAACGTGCTTTACCCAATATCATTTCAACAATACTCTATCAATCTTAGATCGGTTTATCACTAATGGGTTTTAACAATAACTGAAGGGCTAGTGGTTGCTGTTATAAGTCTAAACGAAGGGTTTTAATCTTCTGTTTTTTTATCCGACTATCGAAAGAAATGGCGACCATGAACCCTTTCGATCTCCTCGGCGACGATGACAATGAGGACCCCTCTCAGCTCATAGCCGCTGCTCATCTCAAGGTTGAGAAGCCTAAGAAGCCCTCGGCTATTGCCCAGCCTAAAGCTCAACCTCAGCCTGCTAAGGCGGCTAAGCTACCGACCAAGCCACCTCCTCCGTCTCAGGCTGGTGAGCATCGAATCGGTTTATCTGTATTTTCATTTTTTAAAATTCATTTCGGGTTTTATATTTTTGGTTTTCGAAGTTACTTGTTCAAAGAAAAGCTTGACATTTATTTGCTTTGGACAATATGCGTCTATTTTTAATTGTTTTTTATGATAAACGGCGAATTTTTTTTTTCGCTGTTTTGTAGCTCTGGCTGTTTAGTATTGATTTAAATCGACTTCCATTGATTTTTATTTTAGGTTCCTGGTAAAAAGAAAGAGAACACAATAAATTCTCTATTTTTATCAATATTTTAGCTTTCTTCCATCGATTAGAATGACGTGTCTCAGTCAATCTTTATCTTTGAATTGCATTGCTACAGGTAAGTGCCGGCTGTTTATATGTGTTTCTTGAGTTATTGTAAATAGAGTACCGCTTTCTGCTATTTGGAGTTCTGTCATACTCATACAATCACAATACTGTATGTTTTGGAGATAGTTTCAGTTGACCATGTTTATGCTATGAGAAGCAGACTGGGGCTAACTTACCCCCTAAACAAGCTCAAGAGAAGAGTGTGCCCAAGGCCTTATAAGTAGCACATAATTTTCACCCTCAACAGATGTGGGATGAACAGACGCCGCATGTGTTTTTCTTTTACATTTTATTAGAATATGTTTCAGACAAATCTGCACTCCGAATTTTGTGGCTTTATGTTTGACCTTTTGTTTTCTCTGTTTTTTTGAAATAAATTATGGCACTATTAATTTGTTGGAAATTCATTTTGTGTACGTGATGCTTTCATGCCCTAAATTGCTCATCATCCTGATTAGTGAGAGAAGCAAAGAATGAAGGTGGACGTGGAGGGGGCCGAGGTGGTGGACGGGGATATGGCCGTGGGCGTGGAGGTGGCAGCGGATTTAATCGTGACTCAAATAACAGTGAAACTACCTATGGCAGCAACAATGGATTTGCTGGTGGGTACAGACCATCTGAAGAGGGTGACCTCAGTAAGTCATCTGAGAAGCGTGGCTATGGTGGCCCCCGTGGTGGTTTCCGTGGCGGTCGTCGTGGTGGTTTTAGCAATGGTGAAGCTGGAGAAGGTGAACGACCTCGTAGGTTGTATGAGCGTCGAAGTGGTACTGGTCGTGGGTTAGTATTTTTTGTTGAAATAATCATGCTATTGCATGCCACACTACTTATGCCTGTTCCTATATTGGAAATCCAAGAACTTTTCTTTCATTTTAATAGGAATGATATCAAACGTGATGGAGCTGGTCGTGGTAATTGGGGAACTCCCACTGATGAAATTGCTCCGTAAGTAATCTACTGTGGCAATCAAAACTGTTTCTGAAATGTTCTAGCTAATAGCCTTAGTGCAAGGCTAACCTATTCACATCTATGGTTACACTTTGTTAAAGGGAAACTGAGGAGTCTGTCGGTGAAAATGAAAAGAACATTGGGATTGAGAAGCAGCCAGGAGAAGAGAACCTGGCTGATGACAACAAGGACAGTCCTGCTAATGAGCCAGAAGAGAAGGAACCTGAGGACAAGGTATGCCATCTTTTATTGACCTGGGTTTTTGCTTGTTTCCTGCAATATGCATTCTTAGTCAGAGTTCATAGAGTTCATTTTTTTCAATTGGATTGTGATTCTTGATATCAAATGTAATATACTGGTTTATTAAGTAGATATTGATTAAAGCTAAAGTAAAGAAATTGATTAAAGTAAAAATTCATAATAAGCGAAAAGTAAAGCCATATTGATTGAAGCTTGGTTGTAGTTCTTTTAATCACCAAATCAGTGAATTTAGGCAAGGTATTTACGAAGCTGGGACGTGCTGTTCTATTTTATACTTCATTGCTGAATGTCAAATTTGCAATTGGATGAATTTTCTTGCCTCTTAGATAATTTATTAATTTTATACCCATTTGTTATGCGTTGTCATGCTTATTATGAATTTTTGTTTTTCTTATATATGCACAATTGTATTTTATATCAATATATATGCAAGATCATGACACAAAATTAAAGGATTTACTATTTGGTATAATATTGTAAATGACCATATGTTATTGTGAGTAGATTAATTGAAGGATGTGTTATTGTGTATGCAAGTTATTACATGTTGCAGGAGGTTACAGAATTCTGCGTTTGATTTAGATTATATTGAAGTTCTTATTCTTGCTAAGGTGTACTTAATTCATTGATTAAACACTTCAGTCTGCTTAGCTTCATGATCAAGCTGTAGTTTAAACATCAAAATTTTCTTTTATGATTTTGCCTCTTTTTAATCCTTGACAAAGTCCATCAGATTTGAGTATATCTGCAATATTTTTGCTAATGTTTGATATGCTTGTAAATTTTTTGGCAGGAGATGACTTTGGAAGAGTATGAAAAAATTCGTGAAGAAAAGAGGAGAGCTTTACTTTCCACAAGGGCAGAGGAAAGAAAGGTCGATGTGGAGAAAGAGTTTGGCTCCATGCTTCAGCTTTCAAGTAAGAAGGGCAATGATGACATCTTCATCAAATTGGTAAAAACATAGTTCTGTCATTGATCGAGTCATGATATTTTTTTTGATGAAGTATAAATAGGCATAGTGAATTTCAATTACTTGGTTGTTAGGGTTCTGACAAGGACAAACGTAAGGATGCCGACAAAGAAGACAAAACCAAAAAGGTACTCGATGTGTGGTTCCATCTTCAATGCTTGGAATTTTGAGCTACTGTAGCAAAATCTTTTGTCTATTACCTCAAAAAACTGGTATTCTTTTCTTGGATTTCATCCTTCTGCAAGGGGTGTAGGCTTTAAGCTTCTCACAAATTTACTGGGTTTCTTGGGATCCCACCATTTTTTGTTGCATTGCAACCTTTTTTTGTCATCGTTGACAAGCAATATAATTATTTTGAGCCTGGAGAATGTTTATTGTGGTTGCTACCCTTTACCTGATGGGGTGATGCCACAAATTTTTGGGTCTTTGGTTTTGTCTTGGACTGTACGAACTTTTCGTGTTGTACTTTTTAAATTCATGAGCCTATTGTATTGTGAAGCATCAAGCATTTGGCGATTGTTATTTGCAGTTGTTTGCTTTGAGGTTCTTAATTCTCATGGTGGTTGGATTACTCTATTTGATGTGTAATTCATTTTGTAATCATGAAAATGCAACTTTCAATCATTGCTTATCATGTAATTGAATGCTAACTTGTTATTTGCTTTTAGTCTGTCAGCATAAATGAGTTCCTGAAGCCTACTGATGGGGAAAGATACTATAACTCTGGTGGCCGGGGTCGTGGACGTGGTCGTGGTTCAAGAGGTGGATATGGTGGTGGCTACACCCGTGATGCAGCTGCCCCCTCAATTGAAGATCCTGGGCAGTTCCCCACCCTGGGTGGCAAGTGAGATCTTACTGCGAATTTGAAAGTTGCAAAGTGTTTGGAATTCCCTTGCTATCTGTTCGAGAGTATGGGTCAATGGTCGTTAACAGGAAATGTCATTTCCTGCATTTAAGAAACCCCTTTTAACACTTAGTCTTTTGGGTGTAAATCTTAGATATTCCTTCACGGGGGTATCTCCCTGTGATTCCTTCTCGACTTTGATATGCATGCATACTCTTTTTTTTTTTTTTTTTTTTTATTTTTATTTTTTTAATTTAAGTTAGGAAATATGGAGTCTTTATTGTCTTGGACTAAGTAGTGGCATCAGTTTTGGTTTGCAGTAGGTTAAGAGTACTTTTGTAGTCCTTTATATTTCTCTGTTGTGCTTATAATTATTTTCATTGTTGCTTAAAGAGAAATGAACGAGGTTTATTGTTAAAAGGTTCAAACCGATGGTCTCGCTTTGAAGGTACCCAAGTTATAGTTTTACAGTAGGTAATGGCGTAGACTTTGGAAGCGTCAACTTCATGGCCTTGGAAATGATTGAATGGCAGAAACGTCTCGTCTTAAAATCAAATGTCGAATGGGTAAAAAATTGTTTATCTTTGGTCTCTTCTTAACAATTGCAGCTGTTCTTTTAGTAATTTTAATCAAATCTTGAAAGTGAATTTTCAGACTAATATTGAAATCTGAAAGTTATTTTATAAGTTACAATCAAATCTGGGCTAGGTTGCTGCTGATAACTTGTTTGATCTTGATCTCACAAGTGGTGTTGATTGTGTTCAATTTCCTAATGTCTAGATCTCAGAAAAGGTTAGTCGTTCAATGAAAAGAAACGGGATAGTGAAGACCCATTGGCTGTGTACGGTTTTCTCTTGGAGTTGAAGTATATATTAAGCAGTAGAAAGAAGGGAAGTTACTGGAGAATATAAGGTCACATCATTTGAAGGATGTGATTTGTGATAATTATTGATAGGTGAAAATATACATTAGAACCAGCTTTGGTAAATAAATATGGTATGTATCAATTGAACTCCACATTATATCGAGTTGGAGGGAGATAAAAGACTAGGAAGACAGATACTTCCATCACCAGGACAGGGGGCAATGAGTTAGCATGCATCAAAGCTGATCATTCAGAAACTAGAGAATAGAATGAGAAATGTGAATGAACCTGTCTTGTATTTGTAACAGAGGAATGATTTCCGGTAGCAAGAAACCTTTAGGGTGGACATTTACGAAACTATCCCTTTTTTAACCAGTTCTTTATGATCGATGGATAAAATTCCTTGTGTGGAGGTAGCAAAATAGAAACTAATGGAGAGACCCCACAATTCTCTTTAAACTAATTATATTGACTGAGAATCATTAGTTTAGCATTTGAACTCTTTGCCATATTACTACGAGTCAAATATCAATTCAACTCAACTCCTTGTCCATTTATTCCGAAACGTCCGGTTATATGGGAAACTTGATAGCCTTTTGCTGCCAGCCAATTTTCTTCCCTGCTGCTATCGAAGAATATATTTTTGGAATTTTTCTTCGATACAATGGTCCGCCACACTGCAACCTAGCTATCAAATCATCTAAATTCTCAAGATAATCCAACATTTTACATGTCCTGTCGGCAATTTTCTTTTTCAAACTTGTTTCATACTAAATGATCAAAGATGGTAGCGGTGCTGTGTCTCCACCTAAGATTTCTTTACGTACTATAAAATTTCCCCAGTTTCTTTTCTAATAAGCCAAACAGTCTTTAAAACGTCTGGTGTAGTGACAAGATATGCATATTGGGAAGAACAATAAACGAAAACGCATATCATAAAATGTGATAGAAGCAGATAACAAACAGAATAAGGTATATACTGGTATTCACCAATATTTCCTAATCTGTACAGAAGTTTCTTAAAATCAAATTACACTTAAAAAGAATGGAATTTTTAACAGCGCGGAACTGATAACAACATAATCACAAATAATTTTCTCCTTATCTAAGAATTAAACGATAACTACTTTTGCATGCCATAAAGGACATGGTTAACATCACAAGCCCCATTTCCCCTCTCAAGAAGAGCAGCATCCAGACTTCTGATTGACTGGCTGACCTCGAATCTGCACAGTTGGTGGCCTTGCATTGTTCATTGCCGGTTGACTTGCCATCCTGTATTAAGACATCAAAAGATCAAGAATAAATGATCAATAATCTAAACGTGAATTGAAATTACATCAGCAGCATAGAAACCTAGCTAATAAACCCTTATGAGAGGAAAATGTGATGTGTGATCACTGCTCCAAACAAGTAAACGTGCTACTAAATTTAACTCTTCAAATGACATGACATAAAAAGCAATATTAAGAGCACCTATTCTTGATTTCAGCAGCCATAGCCATGAAAGCCTGCTCAACATTTGTGGCGTTTTTAGCACTTGTTTCCATGAAAGGAATCCCAATTTCATCAGCAAATGCCTGAAGAAAGAGTAAGGCCAATTTGGTGATAAAACTTCCAGATTATTAGAAAGTAGACTGATTTAAAAATTTTTATATCCATTTCCAGCCAAAAAGAAGAAGAAAAAAGCTGGGGGGAGGGGGAATGAAAGAATCTACAAGGCTGATGTTACCTTTGCAGTCTCATATGAGACAACTTTGTTTGCTGTGAGGTCACTCTTGTTACCAACAAGAAGCTTGTTCACATTTTCACTTGCATAGCGGTCAATTTCACTCAACCATTGCTTAACATTGTTGAAGCTCTCCATGTCCGTGACATCATAAACAACCTAGCCAAAAGGCCAAAAGAATTAAGACAAAACTACACAAGAGAAGCAAAACCAATAAAACAATTTAGTAATAATAGGAAAAAAGCACAACTTACAATAATGCCATGGGCTCCTCGATAGTAGCTGCTTGTAATCGTCCTAAAACGTTCTTGCCCAGCTGTGTCCCACTGCATGTTTAACATAGGAGACAATGTTTAGGAAACTTCTGGCATATTACCCTACTAAAGCACCTATTGTTCTAGGAAGACATTTCAAATAACTATAGTATTTATATTAATAATAAAAAAATTCTCATAAACACTCCTCCATTCCCCAAAAGAGACCATGATATGCTATACCAAAATTTCCCAGGAATTTCAATATTATTGCCATCATCAAATATCAAACCAACCCAGATGCTGAGGTTGAATGTAAGACTCAGAAAACATAGCATATATGAACAATATGAATTGATAACTCACAATTTGGAGTTTAATAGTTTTCCCATCCTGCTCCACAGTGCGGATTTTCTACATAAAGCAATAAAATAAAGAAGTAAAAATCAATTACACAGGTAATGTCATACGAATCACCCAAGCCAAATGTTAGACATAATTACTTACAAAGTCAACTCCAATGGTACTGATGTAGCTCTCCAGATACGAATCATCCTAATTAAAACCATAATAAACCCAATCAGAAAGCATGTTGAATCATCCTTACAAGTAACCATTTTATTTAATAACCAGCAACCTCAATTCTTTATTCTAAAATCAACTTCACGGTTTTCTTTATCGTGAAATCATAGTACCACCAAAACCATGCCCAACATAATCAACTATAACTCCACTCCAAATTTTTTATTCAAAGATCATGGATAAGAAAGTTATTAAAAAATAAATATAGATTTGATCACAAGTGGTAGAAACTTACAGCAAACCTCAGAAGTAGACAAGATTTGCCGACACCAGAATCTCCAATTAGCAAAAGCTTGAACAAATAATCGCTGCAAAATTCAATAATGAAAAAAATATAAGCGAATCCTTAACACAGACGAAACAGAAAAATCACAAACGCGTAGGAGGACATCAACTGATCTAAAGTCAAAGGAACTAGATCTAAGCAGTCGCGCCAATATCAAACAAACAATGAATTCAATCTCAAGCTATTAATTCATTCCAGATCCAAGTGAATTACATCTGAATTAGATATAATTTGAAGCATATGGAGAAAATGAAATCTAAAAAAAATGAGAGAATCAAGGAGGATAAGATTGAAACTCACTATTCAGGATTCATGATGCTGTCGTGAAAGGATTGATTGAATCTCGATAATTATGACGAGATGCAGGAAAGCGAGGGAAAAGGTGATATCTCCAATCTATGGAGAATTTGAACGGAATTGTGATGAGCGCTATCGAGGAAGAGTGAAAAAGCAGAAAGACAGACGGAGGAGTTGGGAGGTGAGAAAAGCGTCGAGGGTGTCGTACGTGTATTTAAAAGGATCCGACTTCGTCGGAATTTATGTGAAGTGGTTGTGACGCGTCAGCAGTATCAAATGCGTGCCACGCGTTCGCCACTGTGTAATTAAATTACTAAATAAACCAAGAGTGAGATTAAATATTTGTTTATTATATGGTTTTTTCTTTACTATTAAATTTTAAAATATATCTCTTTTTTTTATTTTTTTTAATTTATTTTTTTATTATTTTTAAACTATTGAAAAATCATTTATTATACAATATTATATTTATATATTTTATTATATTAAAAATGAAAATTTAATTTTATATATTTTATTATTAAAATAAATAAATCCATCTCAATTGAAGAAAAGGGCTTGCGGCTGGCTAGTGGCTACACCCACCGATCCATTATTAACTTCAGCAGCTGAGGAGGCCACTATCCTTAACTTGCTTCTTCCACTGCAACACAATGAATAACAATCCTGCAAAGATCTCTTTTTCTTGTAATGCTTCCTGAAACTATATAAACAAGATATTACGTATAAAAGTCTATGTCTAAATATTCAAGAAAAATATGTATCATAAATTAAAAAGGATAATATGGCTGGTTTTCATCCTTCATTTTCACTTGTCTCGATGTTTTCAGCCTTGAAGAGAACGTACCGCTTCTGATGTTAGTTGATTGGCCAGTCTCCTGAAGTATTCTCCTCTCCACTGCATTAACATCTTTGCTTTTGCTATCACGTAACTAAATCTGATTAAAAAAAATTAGTAGACCTTAAAAAAGACTAAAGATTGAAAACAAAAAGATCCATTCTTGCATGGAGGGTCAAATCTTGGGAAGTTGGTGAAGGGTATTTGCAATTGAGAGATCAGTTTCTAGATAAACCTTTGGAAGTTTTGAAGGGTATTTGCATATGCAACATGGAAATATTTTGATAATAATTAATAGAAGAATCGGATTCGGAACAGTGTGTTATAGAAAATCAGCACGTAGCTGCTATAGTCATTAGCGACTTAACTCCAACATCTAGCTCTAACCAACAAATTCCGACAGGTTCTACTCGAACAAGACAACTTGTATTATTTAATCATACAGATTCGGCTTTTTTGCAATTTTCTTACTGAAAGAGAGCGCGTAGAGAACTTGACCTTTTCAAGGTAGGAGTTAGATTATTAGAGTAGAGAACCAAAAGAAGAAGTAAAACTTGAGTTATGATCTTTATTTCAAATCTAATATGGAAAGTTTGATTAATGATCTTGATGCCTTCCAGCTTTCAAGTGCACCCGTCATTGATTTCTCAGCTCTCTGGAACCAAGATTTCTCAGATAAAGAATCATCAGGTCGTCGAAGAAATGGGCAAAGCTTGTCAAGATTTTGGTTTCTTCAGTGTAATCTCTAATATTCTCATCTGATTTCTCAGATCTTATCTTATCCTAAATAGTTGCACCTTTTGATGCAAGTTTCACTACATATACGGATATGGACATGCAGATCATAAATCATGGGATTAGCGAATCATGGATTGAAGATGTCATGGACGCAAACTCAAGATTTTTTGACATGCCAACAGAAGAGAAAAACAATCTGCCGTCTAATGATGTCTACAACCCAGTAAGATTTGGCACAGTAATTCAGGATGTGAAAGCAAAAGGGAAACTCACAAGGGAATTTCTGAAGCTTTATGCCTATCCACTGGAAGATTGGATAGGGTTATGGCCTGCAAATCCACCACATTACAGGTATCTTACTTTTAACTTCTATGCATATATATATTTTTAGTTCGATCCAGGAATCATTGAATCTGAATATTCTACAGTATTCTTAGATTGAAAAAGCAAGCTTAAAGATCTTGTTTCAAACATGACTAATATGCTTATAAAACAGGGCAAAAATGAGAACATACGCCATAGAAACGAGGACACTGAGCAGTGAAGTATTTGGAGCTATCATGGAAAGTTTGAGCTTGAGTTCGACATGTTGGTAAAACAAGATTGAACAAGGAATGCAAATGATGGGTATAAACTGTTATGAATCAGCTTGTCAATTGAACAACATCCAGACAGGAGCAGCACCACATTCGGACCATACTATAATCACTCTTCTTGTACAGAGCAGTCTTGGCCTTCGGGTCTTGAGCTTTAGTGATGGTGCTTGGAAGGCTGTCCAAGGACCTAAAGGTTTCTTGCATGTCCTAGTTGGGGATCATCTTCAGGTTCATAGCAATGGCAAATACAAGAGTGTTATGCACAGTGCAGTGCCTGGTGGAGGGGAAAGAAGGTTATCTATTGCTAGTTTCCATAGCTTTGCTATGGATGAGATGGTAGAGCCTGCAATGGAATTGATGAGTCAGGACCATCAAACTACAGGGGGAGCAGTTTAAGGGACTACCTCAACTATCTTTCTTCTAAAAAGGTCGAAACCCTTCCTTGAAACTCTTAAAACTGTATAGTGATTCTGCAATTAAATGTTAATAAAATAACATATTAGTATCTATCGTAAACATTGTAGTTAATTTTATTATTATTGCATCTTTAATATAGACTAATTTCATCTTATTTGCAAGAGTGCTTCTGTAATATACAATTGAATTAAAAAAAATAATTTCCTAAATAAATTGAAAGAAAATGGAAAAAGATAATTAATAGTTTATCTAGTCATTTCGACATATTTTGTTGATAGTGATAAATCAATAACAAATTTCTTAAATTATTTTTAATACTAAATTTTCATTATATAATAATTGTGAATGAAATTTCTTTAAAAAGCATATCTTTTATTTCACTTTTACTTAAATCTTTTAATAAAATTTTTATTATTAAATTAGTCTATGTTTTATATATTTTTAATGATTCACATAGCATATGATATATTTATGTATTTTTTTAAAATTAAATTAGGATTATTCTGAATTGCAAATTACTTTTCCATATGATTAAATGGATTCTTAAAAAGAAAGGTATTTTAGAATTTCTTATTTTCAGAAATCATTATCGTTTGATAATGAAAAAAAAAGATAAAAATAATCTTTGGAGGGTGTTAAGTCATTTCCAATAATAAACACTAAATTTTATACAAAAATCACTTATTTAGATCATTTACAGTAAAAGATACTCCAACTATAAATATTAAAATCATCACCAAATAAGAATATTCTTAAAAAATTTAATATCATTTTACTTTTAATTAATAAAAATTAATAGGACCCATATTTAGTGCATAAATAATAATATATTTATTTAATGTAAAAAAATTGATTTGCACTAAATAGATATTTAGTTTTGGTGCTCAATTAGAGCAACCTTCGTGACACCAAATAGGTGCCTGTAGAGAAGCCACGACCGAGAGAATTGAACGAAGAAAAAAACAAACCAAACAAGGCTTAAACTTTTTAGACCGTGACAAGCCCAATTCTGCCCTAATGGTCCAAAACCATACTAAATTGAATACAAGTATATTATAATACTAATCCAAATTACCTTTTGGTCCAATTTGACATTCCGTTGCTAACTTAGTAGTTAGGTAGTACTTATTCTCTTGCCTCACCAACATGGCAGCTCAGCTCAGACATTTTGGTCATTCCATCAATATTTGAGGACTATTCAGTAATTTAATGTTCAAAAATTTCACAAGATTATGACGTGGTAATCTCGTATTACGCCACATGTCCAGTTGCAAGAAAGCATCATTTTTGGATGGTAGAGAAACCAGAGCTGGAGGAGCACCACCGGGCACCGGCACTGTCAATGCCCTTAGTTTTTTATTTGCTGGGAAGGGTTTTTACCGGAAAAAGCAAAAGGTTTTAGAGCTATAAGAGTGAGAAGAGAATTGTTGCTTGGAGATAGGGAAAGGAATTTAGGTAATCATATTGACGTTGGAAAGATTGAAGCTTGTTGAAGAATGGAGAGTAGCGGTGGCTTTAGCAGTAATAGCAGCATTGTTGTGGCCAATCAGAGTAAGCCTTTACAAGGAATCCGAATAGAGAATCCCTTTACTTTCAAAGTCTTTCAAGTATTTACCGGCTTTGGCTTCGGTTGTGGTGTTGGTATTGGCGTTGGCCGACCCGTAAATCTAGGTACTTCTCTTTTCTCTTTGTATATATGTCTTTTGTTCTCGGCTCCTCTCTTTGATTTTCTCTCTCTATCCTTATATCTGGGGAAGATGAATATCTGGGAATTGTTTAAACACAAGGCTGGAGAAACGCAGATGAAATCTCGGGCTACGAACCCATGTAATCAGTCATTTGATGTGCCTTGTGTTCATTTATTTTCTGTCGGAAACTTGAGCTGTGCTTAGTTGCCGAGAGAATATGGGAAGTTGATAGAAAGTGTGTGTCTTCATTGTTTGGCATTGTCGGGAAGTGATGCTTGTCATTGAGTGTTCAAGATAACTAGTAACTAATACGATTGCTTTATTTTCTGGAATGATTACTATTAGTGTTATGTGTTTGTTCTTTGTTTACTTCTTATTAAGATGTAGTTGAAACTGTTGATTATTTTGAAGAGGTGGTTAATTTGTCTTTGTATTTTCTCTCTCACGAGACCTCACTGCAACAACCAAGGAAGAAAAAAGACTACAATTTACAACAAATTAATCAATTGGAAGATTGTCTTTCTGTGAAACTTTGAAATTGATTTCACATAATTATATTGGGTGCTAATTGCCCCTTTCTAGAGTTGTTGAAGTTCTTGGATAGGACGATATAGTTTACAATCCTTTAAAATCAGCGTAACAAAATTCAAAGAACTTGTTTAGTTGGTCATCCTGCATAGTTTGACTAGAAAGAGTTGTATGTAACCTGTTATCCTGCAACGTTGATAATATTTTTACACTATAGTTTCTTTCAAGGTACTGATGTAAAAGATAATTTCTGTAACACCTTAATTCAGGTATGTGTATATAAATGAACTCAATCAAGAGTTATCTTAATGCTAATTCCTGAAAACTAGCTACTGTTTCAATCAATATTTCCCTCACTTGATAGCTAAAAATGTCGCATGTAGGGTGAGATTGAATGGTAATAGGAGGCTGATGTTGTTTGTCTTCTTAAAACGCAATCATATTGCAAAGGATGTCTCTGATTTCTTTCTCTTCATTTTATGAGGTTTTTACATGCAAGTGTTGATCCAATATAAATGTAGGTGCACTACCAATGGTAGGCCAATTTATGAGTGCAGCCAGAGGTGCAATTGATCCCTTATCTGGTGCTAGCAGGCACGTAAATGATACTGTAAGTCAATTTTTGCGCTTCTGAATGTCATTGTTTCTTCTTTTGGTTGTTTTTCCGGTTAAAATAGATATAA
This sequence comes from Cnidoscolus chayamansa, assembly GCA_948266635.1. NCBI lineage: Eukaryota > Viridiplantae > Streptophyta > Magnoliopsida > Malpighiales > Euphorbiaceae > Cnidoscolus > Cnidoscolus chayamansa. The sequence goes on along the minus strand of CAOGCB010839898.1, from coordinate 7,559 downwards.
TCACTTTTCATTTCTCATTTTCCAGTTGCGGAAGATGGGAGCTAAGAGAATTGAAGTAGGAATTGGATGTGGAGTTGGTCTTGGCCATGGCTTTGGAGTTGGTATGTTGTGATGATCCTTTTGAAGCAGCAGTCAATAGTGTATTTTCCATGACAGAAATTTTAGCAGTAAAATTACATCAGTGTGTGCCTAGTGATATCTTCTTGTTATCTTGCCAGTGCATATCAGCATTCATCAAACATTTTGAGAGTTTGTGTATTAATTTACTGTTGCTGGCAGGAGAAAAGGGAGAAAATGAAAATTATTGTGCTACATGTTTTATTTTCCAGTGCAAATTATGGCACCTAATTTATATAACTAGTTCCAAATCAACAGTCTCTTTATAGATATTACTATGAAAATGAATGATTGTGAATCGTGTGCTATTGACCTGCCATGAAGCCATGGTAATCCGTACAGTGAACTTACTAGTGGGTTATATTAGATGAAGTATGTTAGGTCTTACGAACACATGTTCAAAAGAAATCTTAAGGATAAAAATGGATGCTTTTGGATATTAGTATTTCCAAATTCTGAAATGAACTGGGCTGGATTTATATTTATTTTTTACTGGATTATTTGTGTTAAAACTGACCATGTAATGGGATTATTACACTGTTTGCATAAGTCATTCTACTTAGTAACTTAGATGCCCTTTATTTGCTCATTATCCACAGGTTTGACAGCTGAAAATTTAATTTTACTTTTCAGGCCTTGCTGTGAAACCTGGGGTGCTGCAGAAGATTCAAGTCAGTCTCGTGGTATGCATTACTATATTCTCTTTATGAATTTAGATACTGAAACGATTGCAAATACTGTTGCTTACAATTTATTTGAAATTGGAATGCCAAAATTGTTAGCAAGTGATGACAAAGATGATGGCAAAATTTGGATTGGCCCCCAGTCTATCAATTGGTCAAGGTGCCCTGCCAATGTCATTGCAAAGTGGCTTGAGCACAGTAAATGGACCCTCAATCCAAAATCCATTGGGAAGTATCACACAACTGGCAACAAAGCTTCCAGAACAAACACATGAAAGCATGCATGGATATGGTAATACAAGGCAACAACCAAGATATGAAAGCTCCACACCAACAAGCAGTCCAGTTGACACACATTTTGATAGAACTGAAAAGGTCATTACCAGTTTTCTACATAACCCAATTCTGAAAGAAGATGATCAAAATTTGAATGAAGTGGTATGCGCAATGATATTTATCTATCCTTTCTGTTTATTTGATGTATTTCTTTAGGTAATATACAAATATTTGTTTGTTGTTCCCAGAGAACTTACTATGCTCTTTAATTTATGCTTGTTAATGGTTGCCTGCACTAGGCTATTTCATGTTTTCAGCTGCAACTTTTGTAATTGGAGTGAATTGTAAGCCAAAGGCAGAAATGTGTCCAATGGTTGTCAGAATCTTTTGTTTGCATATTTTACTTGGGCGTTTGAAATACCATTTTGTGGACAAACGTAAAGATTTTTGCAGACATAATTTGCAGATGTAATTGGCAGACTCTTGTTTGGCATATACCTGAGATGTGTGGGTTCTGAAATATTTCAAATATTATGTCTAATTTTTAAGGAAACATTTGCAGGCTGGACGCTTGCGTTCCGAAAATAACCTGCTTCAAATGGTAATATTTCATATCTTCTCTGTTTACCTTGAAGCAATGTATTAGCAGAAAATTTTGAATCATCAATGAAACTAGGTTACCAGTGAGTGACTAAAAGAGTTAAAAGAATGTTCTTATATGCGATTCTCAATTTTGTATTTATTTGGAGTAGCTAAATTTGTTTGAACGGATTTAATTTAGAATGCATGATGACATCTAAACTGCTGCATGGTGGTATCTGTTTCGAATTTGCAGTAATAACACTAGCAATATGCAACATAGCGTTTCTGCAAGTCTGCAATATGTTGTTCATGGATGAAATTTGTTAGATGACTGCTCTCCCTTCCATCCAGGTGTTAAAACACCAGCAAGTCATTGAAGAGCTTATGGAGGAGAATGAGAAGCTTCGACAGATAATGGTGGAAGACCTGAAAATATCACCCAGCAAGCTCCATTCTAGTTACTCGCCTAGAAGTAAATCTGCTTGTGCTGATTGTTTTGAGTGTCGAAGAAAACAAAGAAAAAGTAGATGAAGTTAGTCTAAATATAACTGAAGAAGACATTCAAGTTCTGGACCTCTAAGATCTTAACTGATGATGTCCTTTATGAACTGGCTTTTCTAGCTTTGGCTTGGTTTGGCCACTCTTGCAGGACAATAATCTGGAGCTGTCAATTTATACCTGGAAAGATTGAAATATGAAGATAGATACAGATTACTCATAAAAATTAGTCCAGTTGGTTAAGATATTGAATATACTCACGATTGAAGAGTGTTTGAAGTTGAGTCAGAAGGTAAACTAACGTTTCCTTTCTTTTTTTCTTTTAGATTTGTTTTTTTAACTTTTCATTATACATATTTGTTAAGCTTCAACAGAGCTTTTTTTTTTCCCTCCCTTTTGTATTCTAGTCAACATTCTGGGATTTAATTTTGTTAATGCGATATTCAATCTTTTTCTCTAAGCTTGAATTGGATGCATCTCTTTTTGTGTTTGATCTGTCTGTAATGCTGGATGTGTTTTCTAGTGCTACCATGTGATGCCTTGTTTCATTCAGAATAGTGTAAATGGTCGGGCATACCAGAAGACATGATTACCCAGCATGACCATTCAAAGATGATAAATTAGAAGACTATAGTGAATCTTCCATACATTGGTTAATGCTTCATACTTTTGGCATGGGAAAATTTTTTAAATTCTGCAGTTGTCTGTGAAATACTGTCAGCTTTGACAAACTTGTGTTCATTCTTTGTTGTCCTTTGCATTGTTCAGGTAACTATGGTTCTGAAAATTGTGTGCATTGATGGATGCATTATATTTAATTGCTATATCTTTTGTTTTCTTTTATTCAGAATAATGCATTGGGCCGTTTATGAATAGATTTGAAGGTGAACTGGCGAAGAATGTTTGGGCCCTGATGGAAACAAAGAAATTTCTTAATGCATACATCTCCATATATATACAGAAGAGTCTTATGTGGGGCTAACATTAGCATGTGAAAGTCACTTTCCTAGTCATTGTTGATTTGTCTGGGGATGCGAGTCCCCAGTCCCCACCACCTCCATTTTCCAAATCATACTCTTCTCTACCCACTACTTCTACATAACCCAATCCTTCTTTACCTTCCTCTCCTTCTACCACACCTATACAAGTCCAAAAGGACAGCTTCCACCATTTCCTAAAGCTTAATCATCTTTCTCCTTATATTTCCTCCACGTGATTCCCTTCCAACAGCTTGCACCTAACCCTTTTTCTCCCTTTCTCCACCATTCATACTCTCTCCTTCACTACCCATATTTACCCTCTTGGAGCTGATACCAACCTCACTTTTCCCAATTAAGCAAGTGGTTTAGCCAAGGTCTAATTCTTTCTTACTTGCCCCCAGTGAACTTATTTGCCAACACAAACAAGTATATATGGTTCTTGCTTTCTTCAGCTAATAATGGATAATTTTTTCCCTAAGTACTTAGATAAGCATGAAAAAGAAAGGCACATTAACACAAGAAAAAATCACATCATCCTTTATTCAGCTAAAGTGAAAATGCTACAAATGAAACGCTATAACGTCCAATCGAATCACTAACTCTCCCCACAAATGCAGCTCTATGAATCAAAACAGAACAGATAAAACAGACAATTAAAAGACCAAAGAATACACAAACAACTGTCTTCATCTACAACAAAAACTGAGGTTTCTATGATCATATGACCATGGGATTCAAGCAAATACGAATACTAGTGCAGCTCCTCCAAGCATTGATAAAAAAGCTGCCACCCTGCTTCCATGAACAAATACTCCTGAATCCGGTGTCGATGAGGCGGGAGGTGAAGCCGGGGGAGGTGATAAAGGACTTGTTGGTGCCATAGGTGAAGGAGGACTAGCCATGTCTGGTGCTGGTGACTCAGGAGATGATGGTTGTGGGCTCGAACTTGGACTCATCGTCGGGCTCATTGTTGGTGGGCTCACAGTTGGGGTAGCTGTGGGAGGAGGGGTCGATGTGGGTGAGGGTGACATTGGCGTGGCAGCAGGGGGAGGTGTCACGGGTGACGAAGGCGGGGTTGCAGAACTTGTAGGTGGCATTGTAGAGGCAAGTGGGGATGATGATATTGAAGTTTGAGCAATGGAGGAGGATGCCATGAGAGCCAGAAGCAGGGTTGTCATGAACATGGTACGTGAGAGAGCCATGACTGTGAAGTTGTGGTCAAGAGGAGAGCTGAAGAGAGAGGAGATGTTTAGGAAGGTAGCATATTAGATTTGAGTAATGAGGTTGATATATAGAGGCAAGCAGAGGAAAGATTAGAGAATCATATCTATGACTATTCTCACCTCTGAGTTCATGGACATTTCATGCTATTGGGCATAATGACCATTCACTAAAAGATCCTTTTTTTTTTTTTCTCTTCTTTTTCTTCTGATCTTGAGAGGTAAACTGTGTCCAATAATATTTAAGGTTTATTTTTTAAAAAAATAAATAATTTTTATTTATTTTAACAGTGAAAATTTATTTAAATGTTGTATAGGTAATTTGTGATTAAATTTTTAAATTTTAATATATAGTTTTTAATTTGTATATGTATAAAATAAATAATATATAAAAGTATATGGGAAGGGCAGGCTGGATGTGGATGGTCGGAATGCCCCATGCTTTCCACTCTTTCCTTATCTCTCTGCCACAGCCTTTGATTTGTATATGACCTTGGTTATCATTTTTACCCATTTGATTTTACTGATTCGTTCCTTTCAATCTTTTTAAAAGGAACAGATACGATTTTCTCTCTCTCTCTCTCTCTATATATATATATATATATAAAGAGGAAATTAAAGTTATATCACCTGAGGTAATGTAAGCCTTTAGGCATTTAAAAATAAATAAATAAATGAATAAATATTTTTTTATTAAAAGATGAACACTTTTTTTAAAGTTACATTTTTTTAATTTTTAAAAATTCAATAAATGTTTTTTATATAAATTTTATTAATAATGTTTATTATCACATTTATATAATAAACAACTATTTTCTTTATTCATATATAAAAAATCTGCTTTTATAAAATATAAGAAAGATTTAATGATGGAATTTTGTATGTCACGTCATAAAATGGTAGTTCTATTTTCATCTATCACGGTGTTTGTCCTTATCTATAGATACAAAATTATAATAAAATAAAAAAATTAGAGGATAATGTCAATATGCATAACAAATTACAAATTTAAAACATTAGTATACACATTTACAATAACTAATTAGAGTTTTATATTCAGCAAAATTATAACAAATAATCATATCTTTAGCTAAATTATTATTCTAATGTATATTTGCATTCCATTTATATAGCTACTCAATAATTTTATTATTAATTAAAAATTTTATATAAGGTGACCTATTTTTTAATTTAAATTAAAAAATTTGAATTAATTAATTTTAATTTTCTATTTCAAAGGAATTTGGATGGCCAATAATCCTATTAGGACCTTTTGACATCTAAATTCATAATTTTATATTAATTTTAGAATTAAACACTTAAAACTATATATAAAACTTAAAATTTTTAATATTTTCAAAATAAAAAAAAAATAATTTAATTTTAGAATCGCAACTTTAATTATTTATAGCGCAACAATCTAGCCTCAAAGTATCTTGTTACTTAGCCACAGAGTACTTTTCATCTCTAATCTAATTTCTATTTTTTTTCAACCCAATAATTATTATATACTTTTATTTATATTTTGTATAATTTTATATGCATAAAATTATATTTTACTATGTATTTAAATAATTTTGATTTTTAAGATAATTAAATCAAACTAAAAATTATATTTGATTTTAATTTTTAAAATTTTTTAATTCAATTTAGTTTGAAATTGAACAGATGAATTACAAACCCTTAATTTTATATATGAATTTAAATATTTATTTATGATTTTAAATACATAAAACACTTGTAAATAACAGATCATATTATTAAAACGACAATATTGAATGTGCAATACGCAGTCAAAACCATGCAATTATAAGACCTTTCTCTCGCATGATTTTTCGCAATTTCAGTCTCACAGCCATTATGGGTTTGGTTAAGATTTTAGACTAGTAACGAACTTTGTCCATATCGTATGCAAGTAGAGAGGCATTTCCAAGGGAAAAACGATGAATCATGAAAATGATGGAGATGTTGCTGAACCCTTACTGGCTCTCATGGAATCCCAGAACGTTGTGTGTTTGTGCTCAGTAATAAGAAGGAAAAGAAAATTGCAGAGTTATTGAACATATCAATTATTCCATTCTGCATTAAAACTCAGAAACCAACACCATAGCAAAAAACAGAAACCTATATTTCGATAAATTGATAAGCTCTGAATATATGATCTTTTCTGTGTATGTATATTACACAAGATTTGACTAAATGCCATATTAGAAACTATGGCAACAGCCATCAAAATTTTACAGAGGATAATTCCTTCCTGTTCGATATTTCAAACTATTATTTTACGCATCTTAATTTAACTTTCTTCTTCATTCTCTCATTTTCATAAATGCTTCATGAAGCCTTACCTGTATCTGATTTTCACCTTTGATCACTTAAAAGTGGCAGGCCTGCAGCAGCTGAACAGTAAAAAGAGATGACACAATTAAGCTCAAACTCATATAGTCCCAGAAAGGAAAGAATTCCTACACACACGCAACTGGAGAAGGGAAAGAAAGGAGACGGGGCAGGTGGCGAAACCTAGATGAGAATGATGGTAAGAATGCCGAAACCAGTTGTATCTTATATCACATTATTAAATACAAAAGTAAAGTTAAGCAGTTTCCACAAGTCCAGCAGAATGATTTGCTGTGCTCTACATGAGTCCAAAGTCCTTTTATGGATTAATTATACGGAAGGTCACTGAATTCCCACATGGTAACCAAGTCTCAACTTGTACCAGCAAAATCTCAACGTTAATTTGGGGGCAACATTTTCTACTGAAATATAGCAGCAGCCATTCTTTCAAACAAAGTTAATATTAAGCTTCACCTATGATCTTTATTCCTAAATTCCAACTGCAAAAAGTTTTTTCTCCATCTTTATTTTCCAATTTTTCTAGCATGTGTCAGGCTATATGCCTTCACTAGAGGAATTAACATGCCATGGACTAGGGTCACGTGCAGAAGGCAAGAGTTTAAAAGCAACTGTTGGTGCTCTCTTCTGCTTAGGCAGATATCTTATGCACCTATATTCCCAAATGGATAATAGTGCATATAGTGAAAGCTGAATCACGGGTAAAGGTGCTCTAAAGCAAAGATTTCTGCTTTATAGGTTCTAAAAGGACTCAGAGATGCTAAGCCTTCCCCTTGAAATAAAATGAGGCTGCTCCATATGAGCATCCTTCTCACCTTGAAGCTCACCCTCAACGTAAGAAACCATGA
>CAOGCB010839284.1:0-13845 GCA_948266635.1 Cnidoscolus chayamansa | reverse complement strand
GTCCGTTCCTTACTTGAAATCCTTCTACCCAAATGGAACATAAGAGTTTTCCAGAATATGTGAATGATTTTGCTAAAATAAAATCCACATCCTTGTAGTTCTGGACTTTTCTTGGATTTTTGAAACGGGATGCCTTTTCTTTAGTCAAATCATCTTTACTATGATTGGTCATTATCTTCTTGTAAGTCCATATTCTGTGTGCCTTAGTTTGTAATTGCTTATTCACTTATTCTATGTTGATAGCAAACATTAAGATTGATCAACATGGTTTAGGTTAATATTTCCTTGGCTGCTGCAAATGCACGGCTTCGCAATGCTAGGGAAGAGAGAGACCAGTTTGATGAAGCTAATAATCAGATCATTGAGCACTTGAAAACGAAGGTGCAAAAATTTATCTTCCTGGTTTCCAACTTCTGATTAATTTTAAAAATGATTGCACAAGGTCTTCAATGATCCTTGTTATTCAGTTCTCTGTTATGTCCTCCCAATATTAATAGGAAGATGAGCTGTCAAAATCTGTTGCTGCATCCAAGGTAGAGGCAGATGTCCTTAGTACCTGGATTAATTTTCTGGAAGATACTTGGGTTCTCCAGCACTCATATACAGAAACAATGGAGAAGCAGGTCAAGTATGTACTTCAATTTTGTGATATTAAGTATGGCTTATTGTTTTTGGCTTAGCAATATTTTGTTTTGTGTGTTGGTTTTCTTATTTAATATAGATCGTGGAAGAGCATATTTTCCCTATTTTCTTTTGTGTCTTACATATAAAACTGAAACCACCCATATTTTCTTATATTGGTATTTGTTGCTTATTTACATTTTCAAGTGATGAACTGGAGAGACATGAGGACTATTTTGTTAACTTGGCAATCAATCTCCTCTCTGAGCACAAGGTAAGATTGTATGCTTTTCCAGAACACTTCATCTGAAATGGTACTTAAGGTTATTATTACATCTCTGACTCCCCTGTCAGTCTCTCTCCCTTGTATGCACATGCGCATTCATTTTCTGATGCTTACTGAATTTGTTATGCAGAAAGAATTGGGGCCTGATATCAATCATATCAGGAAATTTGTGGAAAATCTAAAGAATTTAAGTGAAGGGTGATGTGCATTTTGAACTTATTCTGTTCTGAAATTCTTTGATTTGAGCTTGACCAATTTTCTGATTCTATTGCCCCACTTCATAATGCAGGTCAGAGGTGGTAGGTGTGGATCAAGATGGTTCTAAGGTATTACACCCAAGGAAAGATCTTGAGAAGGAATATTTGGACTATGAATCCAAGGTAAGTAATGTGGTTGTTTTTGTTGATGTTTGTTGCTCATTCTGATGAAGCTAAGGTAAATGCTGACTGACTGTTTGATGAATATTTCTGGGGCACATATTTTGTACTGAGTTGCAGTTTTGAATAACCCATTCTTGTCTTAGTAGTAACAATTTTTTGTGTATTCTCCAAAATTTGTCATTATGTTTGTCCTTTCTGAAATTGTTTATCTATATGTTCCATGGTTCTATTGTCTGTAAAAGAATCATAAATGTAAACTAATATATGAATACTGTTGTCTTGTTTCAGATTTTTACTACCTTCAGTGTGCTGGATAACATGAGAGAACAGCTTTATGCTCGAGAGGGAGCTGTTTTTAGGTGCGAATCTGGCTTATTCTCAATTGCCCTTCTTCCTTTTCTCCTTTATTTATCGTTTTAGGCTTCAGATGGATAGAAATTTGCAATTAAAGGTATTAATTATTTAAAATTACTTGAATGAGGTTCATAATGCCTATATTTCTTTTGTTGATTAAATTCATCAATGGAAATCAATTTTATGACTGTCAGTGAATGGCTTCTGAGTATGAATTTGGAATATATAGCAAAATGTCAGTATTAACTTCTTTTTTTTTCCCATTTTGCTGTTTATACAATTTGAATTAAAATTAAAATTCAAAATCATTTCTATGTCCGAGATAAGACGTTTTGTTATTTTTGTCCTGAATTTTTTTTTCTTATTTTGGCGCCCATTTCTATCCAGGAAAGATGATGCAAAGATTAAAGAAATATTTGATGATATTGAGAAATTGAGAAAGGAATTTGAATCCATTGAGAGACCAAATCTAGAAATTGAGAATCCACCTACCCCTGACTCAGAGACTGCATCTGAGAAGCCACTGGGAAGCCCCACCTGGAAATCAATGCAGAATCCTACTTCACCAAAATCTGAGACAGATGGACAACCCAAAGCACCTGCAGTTGAGGAGCAGCAGGTGCTCGATCCTGCAGCTGAACTAGCGAAGCTGGAGTCAGAGTTCAAAAAGGATTCTCGAGATTACTCGGCAGAAGAGATCGGCGATTGGGAGTTTGATGAGCTTGAGAGGGAGTTGATGTCTGATGATACAGCAACAAGGAAGTGACCAATACTACACCATAGACTGAATCGCAACAAAAATCCATAACTTATGATGAATATACACGACCTCCCCAGAAGCCGAATTTTATATAATGAGCTTTTTGGTGTAACTTATTTGTAATGTTGGATTAAGTTTCATTTGGTTCATTCATCTGTAAATTGCCTAAGTTGTATGTTTTCCGGTGGAGTTAGACAAACAAACAAACAAACAAACAAGTCAAAGTCACCGAATGTAAATGTTTCACAACAATGTTATTGGAGAAAGCTTGTACCTAGGATGAGATTGCTGTGGCATCTTTTCCTTCTGACCTAATTCAAATAGAGAATGTGGCAAATTTGTTTTCTTTTTCCTATTTATGTTTTTCCTTTTGAATTCAGATGATGAATTTATAACCATTACCTAGCTAGAAATGTCCTCAAGTGCACCAACAAAGTTTAGCAACAGTTGGGGGCCAGATGTGCCTCTTTGCTGTTAATGTGGAAGACCATTTGATTTTGAAGGTGACCTTTCATGCTTCATCACAAACAGGGTCGTAGCAAATGAGGAGGACTTCTCCCTAAACCAAAAAGAATTTTAGATGTATGATCACAAGGTTTCCTTATCAGGAAGTTGGAATTTGTCTTATCTTTTGTACAACACCATGATTATGCAGGACCTCCTCTGTTCTCATTACAAGATTACAGAAGATAGTGGACGGTTAGTCCCCACGGCACCCAAGATCTCTTGGAAAGGCACTAAGGCAGCCACTAAAACGACTTCTAAAAGGGTATGTTCTAAACGTTTAGCTGCTGCAATTTTCTACTTTGGTTTGGTGCTGGTGGGGATACCCGGCAACTAGAACCCATTCAATTGAATCAGGTTTCTATTTTTCAAGAAATGAAAGAAACCCTGACGCCCTGATTTTGTGGGTGGTGGGTCATTATTGATGGTTACATTTATGGCCAAAATTGGGCTGTTTTTACCTCTAGTGTGTCCCTTCTGAATCTCAGTTCAATATCCTTGACAAAGAGGGACCACAGGGAATTTAAATGTTGCGTTTATGCACCAGAACTCTCTTTCAACTGTTACCAAAAGTTGAAGTCAGTGTTTGCACTTTGACTTAGTGTTAATGTTCTTTTAATTGAGTTCATCACTGGTTTAATGATCACTAATTAATATAATCTGTCTGAATTTTCCCTTTGCAAGTAGCTTCTGGAAAGGGTTAAATGAAAAAGAGAGGATGTTTTCTTTGCTATAATGTGCAACAGGCAAGTCCAAATGGAACATATTTACTACTACACCAATACTAAGCTTACCTCCACAAAAGAATTTCTTCAAAATGGAAAATCTGCCCATTGTTGAGTACAACATTCGCTGTTAACATGCCGACATCTAATTCCTATTCTTTTCAAGATAATACAAGCATGTACATATTCTTGATACAACTGTAAGAAATTCGAGTATCACGATATATATCAATATGTTTTGGTATTTCTGACCACATCAGTATGAACAATCATACTCTGTATCCTCATTTAGAATATACAGGACTACTCACTGTTCATGCACTTAACCGGCTACCAGAGATTATGGCTCACGATCTCCATTTTTATGCACACAGTCTAGCTATACAAAGGACTCCATGGACAAGAAAAGAAAAAGACTGCTTAAATAGGGGAAAAAAAAAATACTCTGACCATTGTCTCTAAGCTTCAAGGACTATTTCTTTCTCTGTATAACATCCACATTTTGATGTCTTGATTAAACCCATTGAACAAATTCTTTTTCTAGAAGTTCAAAGTGCCAATGCATTTTTCTTTCAATAAACTTTTAACTCAATAAAATTAGAGTCAGTCATAGAATTATAGGGTTTCAAGTTTAAATTCCAATTGAAACAAAATGCCCAAAAAGGCGATTTTTTTCTTGGAATAACTTCTCTACTTCTCAACAACAAAAAGGTTCTATTGTTTACAATTCTTGATATAGGTTGAAGGGTTCATCAAATAGCACAATATTCTATTCCCAATTCAGCCATGTAAGTTTGTATCATTAATGTAAAAATGGATTTGGATCGAATAGACTAACAAGAACTCCACATGATAGGATTAATTAGGGAAAAGCAAGTGGGTTTTTTTTATGCTCCATTTGGCTTTCCTAATAGCAAGAAATGGACACAAAAGAGAAAGGACTTAAATATAGGAAATGTGTTACAAGAGAAGACAAAAACAAAAGTGTGGAGCTTCCTCCCCACCATAAACTGTCGGATGATATGTTGTTTTCTTAGTAATATCTACGATTTTATCATTCATCGAATAATAAAAATATATTATCAAAATCCATTAGAGTATTTAGATGTATATAAGATAGTGTTGTTTTTTTAGCTTTGCTATTTTGCTTTTAGAATATATTGAAATATACTTAGAAAAAGAGGCAAGAACTGAAGTGTTTTGAAGAAAGGCTCTTGATGAAAGTATTTCTCTTATTAATTTATTTCTTTTCTGTAAAATTCCCTTAATCCCGGCATGTTTTATTCTCTTCATTTTCATTTATTTATTTATTTTTATGGATTCACAAATCCCAGAACAAATAATTTGTTATTTTATATATAAAAAAATAAGGGAATTAAAGAAAAGAGATGGAGAAAATAGATATAAAAGAAAGAACATAAAAAGATGCATGCATTACTTATCAATCACTTGTAAAAGAAGAAGCCATGGATGGAATAAAGAAAAACAACCCAGGAATCCAGTAAAAGTAGTAAAACCAGGTAAAGCTAAAAGGGATTGTTTTATATTTATATTAGATTGTAAAGATGGAATCTTTTGTTTTTCATGTTTGTTTAATCAGTTATAATGGGACACAGGGAGTGAAATCTGTCAACTTTTATATCATAAGAATGCATTCAAAGACATGGACTAGTTTAGTTTCTCTTGGTTCTGTATGAATCCCACTAGTTAGAATCATCTAATAAGATTTTGAGTTTTGAGTCTAAATCGAAATCAATTATATAAAAAAAGAGACTTGTTAGAGATTAAACAGAAATATATAATCACATTAAATAATATATATATGTCTTTCCAATCCAATAAAGATTATAAAAAGAAGTTCACCAATCAACTTTATTAAAGATTTTCTTTCTTAAAAAGTTGGGAGTGAATGATAAGGGAAAAAGGAATGCAAAAGCAAAGAGAAATGAACCACATACTTCATCTCCATAATGTTTTTGAATTCTTAGATTTTGATGCATTCAGAAAATTCCAAAATCCTGACACTTTCCAGGACTTGGAATCTCTCCCCACTCTTTTTATATTCTGCACTTCCCTTCATTTTCCCCCTCAGACTTTCTCAGCTTTCCATCAGATTCCCACGAAGAGTTTTGTTAGAAAATGGATCATGCAGATGATGACTACATTGACATGGAAGTCAGTTCATATTCTAACTTCTTCTGCAACTCCAAAATCTCTGCTTCAAATGCAAGAGATTTTGAGTTCCAAATGTCTTCAAGTTCACTTGAAAACGATACCATAACTTCCCCAGCTGATGAGCTCTTCTACAATGGAAAACTCCTTCCACTTCACCTCCCTCCTCGTCTGCAAATGGTTGAAAACCTCCTGGAATTCTCCAACTCTCCTTATGATTGCAGGAAACATTCCTTGGAAGAATTTTTTAGCACCCCATTAATGACCACTTCAACCCCATTTGAATCCTGCAATATCTCACCTTCTGGATCCTCTCACGTTAGTCGAGAGCTGAACCCTGCAGAGTATTTTCTTGAGTACTCAAATGAAGAAAGTGGTGAAAAACGAAAGAAGACATGGACCAAAAAGCTTAAGCTAATCAAGCAATCCTCGCTTAGTTTGAGGCTGAAGGCTTCCGGGGATTATCTCAAATCTTTCTTTGGTAAAACTAGCTGCTCAGATGATTCCTGCACTGCACCATCAAAAGTTGCTGACGAAGGCACTGTTTCTAAAGCCAATAATAAAGAATCTCTGAACAAATTAGAGAAGGCATCAAGAAAGGTCCCTTTTGGACAAATTCAGAAGGAAAAGACCCAAATGAAAACAACTTGTATCCGCCATGTTAGCAAACAGAAGATCAATACTGAGGATGAAGATAGTCGCCTTCCCGGGAGATCGTTTTCCATGGCTATCAGACGTCATTCTACAAACAAGTCTGCATCATCTTCATCAGTATCAGGCTCTTTATCATCTTCAAGCTCAGCAAATACAAAAGGGTTTTATGGGCTGCCATTTATAAAGAGAAGCAGCAGTGTAAATTTAGAAGTTGAGAATCCAATTCAAGAAGCAATTGCACATTGCAAGCAGTCTCAGCAGCTATCATGCTCAAGAAAGACAGGAACTGAAGTTGGGTTTTGCTCATTGTCAACTTCCAAAATTGGTATCTATGAAGAGCAAGAAAGACCTGAACTTTGCAGAGGCTGAACTTCAATTAACAGTTGAAAATGAAAGAAAATAAAATGAACAAAGCATATCATTAACTAGAATATCTTGTCATTATAGATTTTCGATCGTAGTATCATATTTTATATAAACTAGGATAGCTTATCATGTGTTTTCTTCTCCTTCTCTTTCACTATTACATCTGTTAATGCCAGAATCTCAAACTAATGCAGTATAAGTACTAGAACGGCAATCAATATGGTGCTTTCTTACAAGAAATTTACAATGTACAAATCAACAATCATTCAAATTCTCATATATCTAATGAGTTATATTAAAAATATAAATTTCATATCGATTAAATAAGAAACTATATATTAATAATAAAGTCTTAAAAAAAACAAAAACTAGAAGACGTATTTCAAAAGCCAATTTGACAATTTGTACATGTTGGCCAGGTGAGGTAGCTCCCAAATCCTTTCGAATTATGATGTTTAGGTTTGCTACACTGTATGGAGCTAAAGTTGCTTCTTTTGCTAAAAACTTAAATTTTTGGCAAGTGGTAAGTGCTTGATTCTAGAATTAGTATCAGAGCCGATGTCAAGGATTTGAATTTTAATAAGTGTTGGAGAAGATTATTGGTCATGTGAGACAATATCCTACGATAAATATAAATGTTTTCAAGCTCTTTATATTTTACTTGATGAACAATGACACTTCGATAAAGCTTCATGTACACACTTAGACCCGTTGGACAATTTCTTTTAAGATAATATTTATTATTCTAATCTTATAAAGAATATTATCTAGAGTGATTAAATATGGTGATTCGTGAATTTCTAAGAGGTAAAATGAGATAGTAAAATGTAAGATTCTCTTCTTTCTTAATCAGAAGTTGAGTTCGAGCGCTGACTATAGAATATTTTTAAAACTTGAGAGATAGTATTTTATTTCTTAATGGACCTACCCGCGCAAATCCAAATTAACACCGGATGATTTACGCTAAAAAAAATAGTGGTTGATGAAAAAAATACCTTTTAATTTCTTGCTAACTTTTACTTAAAAAGAAAAATTACTATTAATTCTTTTAGTTTTTAGTAAATTCATTAGTTGATAGTATGGGGATTCAATATTTCGTAAAATCAAAATTTTTAATATTTCTGTCAAAAATATTATTAAATCGTTCTAAATTTTATATTATTTAATTTTTATAATTTTAAATATTTATATAATTTAATCTTTATAATTTTATATTTTATATAATTTAATCCATTTGATCATGAAAATAAGTTGACTGATAAATTATTAGGTGAATTATATCATTTTTTTTTATTTATATTATAATTTCATATTAATCTCTCAACTTAAATTTATTATTTAAAAATTCTTCAACTTTGAAATATGATAGTAAGAAATCCCTTCGGTCAAAAGCTATCTAAATTTCCGGCGAAATATAAACGTGACATGTCTACGTGTCTATTGCTTTAAAAAAAATAAAAAATAATTCTATCTAAGCTTATTTCACCTCAAAATCTATAGAAAACAACAATTTTAATGTAATTGTAACTCACAATTTTTATAAAAAAATCAAATTAACTTGCAAAGACAATTATTTTTCATTTCTCTTAAAGCAATTCACACATAGATATTCCACGTTTTGATTGAAACAATTTTTTATAAGCATATTTTAAAGTTGAAGGACTTTTTGATAATAATTTTAAGTTGAGGGACTGATATTACACTATATTATAAATTAAGAGACGAATGATATAATTTGCCCCAATTTATTTGATGAAAAAATGAAAGAATTTGATTTTATAAAAACATATAAATATTTTCATTAAATAATTTTGAAGTAGAAACCAACTTGTAAATTTCTTAAAAATCATAAGATTTCATTTTTTTTTATTAAATTATAAAAAAATAATTAATAAAATATATTATCGACCATTTAAATTATTAATAAAATATTATAATTATATTTTTATTTTTTTAATGATCATATTATTAGAAACGGTAATTTTATTTTATTTTTATTTCAGTGATGAAAACGATCAAGAAAATCAATCTTGTCTCACTTTTATCAACTGCAAAGCAGTGTAAATAAATTAGCGCTATATAAACATCGATTTATTTCACAAAATGATAGGAAAACATATGATTTGGATTCAAGAAAAGAAAACTCTACTCTTCCTATTTGGGATAGCTAAGGGATTAGAGGAGTAAGATGAACTAAATTGTTGGAGAGTTAATTTGAGTATGGATTTGATAAAAATTTAATTTAGTTTGATTTAATATCAATTTTTTTAGAATTATTCGATATTTAACTCGATAAAAATTTAATTTATTTTGACTCATTTATTAAATAAATAAAATTTAAATTTATTAATATTCAATTCGAGTTCAAAATACATTATGTTAGAGTTCGAAAAAATTTTACGAATCCAACTTGAACTTTTTAAAATTCGAAGACTTGATTCATTTATATTTCTATAAGGGACATTTATCTTATTAAATACGTAAATAAAGAAAAATAAAAAAATATGTAATTATAATTTTATTTTTTTTATAATAATTTTCACTAATTCAGATTACATTTGAATCGCCATATTAACATGGCAGTGTGACAATTATTAAAATAAAATAACAAAATTATGATATTTGAATTAATTTATTGAACTGTATGATTTCAACCATCTATTATTCTGATACAGAAGAACCTATGATTAGCTTTTTGAGAAATTTTCAAACGAATAATTTTAACGAAATCTTTCAATTTTGTTTAATTTTGTTCAATTCTATATATGACTCTATCTCTTAGAGTACAT
The DNA here is from genome assembly GCA_948266635.1 of Cnidoscolus chayamansa. Lineage (NCBI taxonomy): Eukaryota > Viridiplantae > Streptophyta > Magnoliopsida > Malpighiales > Euphorbiaceae > Cnidoscolus > Cnidoscolus chayamansa. The sequence goes on along the minus strand of CAOGCB010839284.1, from coordinate 4,234 downwards.
TGAATAGACATAAATAGTTATAACAGTAATTTTCTTATTGGTATTAATAACTACTCTAGGATAAATGTTTTTATTCAATTTTATTATATTTGTCGCTTCAGAATGTTCTTATTATCTGAATATATCAAGAAAGATATAACTTAGAGTAAATTTTTATTTGAGAGCACTTTACCTTTTAATGAGTCAATCCAGCGCGAACTTGACGTGTATATACTGCAAACGACTCAGTGCTCGTGAATTAACAACCGTTTGATAAAGATTATTTGCTTGATCCGAATCATACTCAACTTGTTAAAATAAGTTAATACAATTAGCAATTAGCAATTAGCAAGGCGGCTTTGTTTTATTCCTTGAATGATAATTTAAGGAGATAAGACAATTTAAAAACTTGATGATTGAGCTGTCTGAATAATAATAATAAAAGAAGAAGAAGAATATGTGCTCATTTTAATATCTACTTACTTGACCCATTTGACATATCAAAAGATAATATCTTTGGGTGACCTGTCAAGATTAACAGCAAGAGTCAATGAACACAAACCTAACATTCGAAGAATAATCCTAACCCACAATCTAAAAATCCCTTTCATATGATCTTTTGTATTTTTCTTTGACCTTCTTCAGGATTGAGGGGTCAGTGGGACTTAAAAATCTGCCAAATTAGACTGCAGGTAGCAAAAATAAGGTACTGACTCATAAATGCAACTTCACTTAGAACCATAATACATAAAATGTACCTCCAGCTGGGAAAGGGAGCTAACAAGATTCCCTGTGATTGACCTTGCAAGTTCATTTACCTTCAGGTTCAAGAGAGTTAGCTCATCAAAGAAATCATAGGAAGCACCAGTTTAAAATAACACCTTCATTTGCTTCAACATCCATTGTTTTACTCTACAATTTCAGTTAAACATTTTCAGAAGTTTCAAAATCACAAATTAAAGGGCATAAATTCGATCAACTTCTGAATTGGAGAAGTCAGAGTGTTGCCATGAGGTCGATCCACTTCTTCGTGTGTGTTTCTCCTTTTTCCTCATTGAGCGATTCCTTTTCGACTTAACCACATAATAAGTCATTGTGCCAAGAACTCCAGCCATAATCACTCCCCCTACAACTGTAACCAAAATAGCTGCCCACTCGTGTTTCCGGCCAACCACTATATATGATGAAGCCATAAATGCAACTGAAGTGCACACAGAAGCCAACCACATCAATTTGTTAATCACCTCTACTACACGTCTCTCTGCTTTTGTCTCACCTCTAACCAGTGTAATTTGAACCACCACAACAGCTAACGAGGTAAAGAGAGCAATGGCATTAAAGATGAAGAAAATTTTGAAAGATGTATAGCTCACCACTACTGCAATCCCACTATCTTCATCCCCACCTGGTACAGTAAATATGGCTGCAAAGGCCACTGTTGCAAATAGCACAGCTACCACAGTCACTGAGTTAGTAGCATTGTTGATCCCTTCACGGTGTAGCTTCCGAAGCTCTTTAGAAATGTTGTGAACGTTCTTGTTGGTCTTCCTGGTTTGTTCAAGCTGGGTGTGAACATCTTTCTTAATTTGAGTAACTGTTTTCCTCAACTCATCCCTTGGTTGGTTGAGTTCATTAGCTCTAACAGCACCATATTTATACAGGCACTCTCTTATTTCTGATGATTCTTCTGAGAGGGTAAGCTCTTCTGCGATGTCTAGAGCTGTTTTGTGGTCTCTTGTCAGTGCATTAACATTTGTGTCAGGAAGCGATAACAATTCATTCACTATCTGCAAGGAAAATTTCAAACTCAAGATATTACTGAACTTCTAAAAGGTGCATTAATATTCATTGAAAATTTACAACAGGAAGATGTACGAAACCTTGGCGATTTCAAGAAGAAAAAATAAATGAGTATAAAAGAACACTTCTATTTCTAAAAGAGTAAAATGAACATGTCATACCTCCACCCGTTTCTTTCTAGTTGCCACATGTAATGCTGTGTTACCATTTTTGTCTGGAAGCATCACAATAGCAGCATCTGCCCCAAGAAGCAATTTAACTACCTCACAGCTCTGCCCTTTAACAGCCATATGCAAAGCAGTCTGCCCCTTCCTGTCAGTCCTTCGTGCCAACTGTGGATCCATGCTAAGCAATGCTTTTACAACATCTACATGGCCCCGCCTGGCAGCTAAATGCAAAGCATTTTTCCCATTGGATCTAGAAATTTCCAATAAGCTACCATCCTTTGCCAACAATTCAATGACTACTGCAGTATGCCCCCTTGTAGCTGCAGATACAAGAGGGGTTGCATTGGATGGGCCATATGTTTGGCTCAAGCTTGGGTCATGATCCAGTAGAACTTGGACAATGGCTGTAATAAAAGAATCCTCATAAATTGCTTTCTTAATCTGTATCGAGAACTACTGATAATAGGAAAATAACTTCTACAGCTGGTGACATTCATTAAAAGAAAGATCCAATTTTTATTACTTATAGTACCATGATGACACAGGAATCATACATCTAATGTAATTTCCTGCTCTAATTAAGCATTATCTCTTGGAAGACCCTCTGCACAGCAGCAAGCAAAGTGGAAAAAGGAAGAAAAATACTTGGCAGTATAATTTTCACAATACACCAACCATTATTAATAGTTGTTAAATAAATAGACTCAATGGAGTTCAGATTGATACTTTTAAAGGGAAGATCTAACTCATGATTCTTCTCATTGATTCACCAATGCATCTTAGCAGTTAACAGAAAGCAGATGATTGGTAAATAACAAGCAACATAACTTTTAGCACAACTTACAGTATAAAACACAACACTGTACAAAAATAAGATACTATAGATTACATGTTCCTCAAAATAGATTTGCTATGTTATATGTAAGTTTAAAAACCAAATCAAGACCAATCACTTTAAATTAAAAATGGAAAAAAAAGAAGGCTCAAGATCATTACCATGGTGGCCTTGCACAGCAGCAATATGCAATGGATCAAAACCTGACCTATTCTTCCTTGTAATGCACTCTCTACTTGAGTACTTTAACAACTCCTTTACCACCTCAAGATTCCCTTTATCTGCAGCAGTAAAGAGTGCAGTTTCTCCCAATTCATTCACCTCATTCACCACCGATGCCCTTATTTCTGCAACCTCTGCAGCAAACTCCTCCCCACTAAAAGTACCCATCAATTGTGAATCAATATCATTAAGAATCTGCTTCACAGCTGCCAAATCACCATGTTGAGCTGCCAAGTGCAGTTCAGTGTCGTTGTATCGCCCAGTTACTTGTTTTACATACTTCTTTTTTCCTGCTTGATCTATCCGTTTTCCAGAGTTGGATAGAACTAGAGCTGGAGCTGATGAAGTTGAGGAAGGTGATGGCGTTGGAGAAGGTTCTGCAAGAGGGTTTTGATTTTGTTGCGGGGGCACTAGTCCCTTCTCTAAATCCCTCTCTCCCCCTACACAATCACCACACAAAAAGTTATTCAATCACAAGTGATGTAAGTAAAGAACTATTTCCCCCTTTTCTTTAGGTCGCTCATGTTTGAAGAGATTGAGTCCAAGCAGAACATAAGAAAATATTAAGGAGTGACTGAAGATACTTCTATTTTTTTATTCTCAGAATTTATATGGGTAGAATTGGTAGATAATCTCGATTCTTAGTAAATGCCGGGGGAAAAAAAATAAAACTTTTCACTATCCCATTTTTCTAGCACCATTTTCCCTTCAAGCCAAGCATAGATTGATATCCAAGGCAACAAAAAAGTGAGTGTTTATTTTCCGATGTAACCCCCCAAAAAGTGAATCGATCAGACAAATACATGAAACTAAATTTTGCAACCTAAACATCTGTGGGAAGCGAAAATCTCCTAGAAAACAGCAGAAATGAAGTTTCTTAGATAAAAAAAAAAATCGCTGCCATAATCTGAGTAATAGTAGTTCTACTATCCTAGATTCACTAACATGCTCGAAAAAAATCTGCCCAGAAACAAAAACCCAGTTCAGAAGAAGAAGCAAACTATCAAAAGCAAGCAAGTTAATCGATCTTGAACAAACAAATAAAGGGGATACCTTCTTCGATTGGGGAAGCCATGAATCCTTGAAAAGTTTAATGGTAATGAAAGAAAGAAAAAAGACCTAAGAGGTCATCAAATAGAAGAAAGAGAGAGTTCGTGTATATATATATATACAACATACATACATATATAAAAAGTTTGGGGGGAGAGAGAGAGAGAGAGAGAGAGAGAGA
>CAOGCB010839145.1:0-16089 GCA_948266635.1 Cnidoscolus chayamansa | reverse complement strand
TTTAAAAAATTATAAAAAAATATAATTAAGAATGTACCTTAGTCAAATTTATTATTATAGATATAAAATTTTATTATTACAAATATAATTTATTTTTTCATTTATTAAATTATTATTTAATAAAATTATTATCAATATATTTTTAGAAAATATATTATAGTTTATTTATAATATAGGTCAGAAGTAAATTAACTATTTTATTGATTACTTTATGGTAATGCAATATAAGAACTTTAAACTAATAAATCGTTTATAACTTGAAAATTGTGAATAATAATTAAATTTATGTTTAGTTATTTTATTTTTAATATAATATAATATAATAAAAGCTACTGTTACAAAAGTTTATTCTGATATTTCATTTTAATAATATTAAAATTTAATTATTGTAGATAAAAATAATATGTTCAATTTATTTTATTATCATAAATATAATAATATTCTGATTTCGTGTTCCATATTAAATTTCATAGAATCAAATATAAAAAAAAATACATATTTTTATAAAAATATGATTTAATATTTAAAAATATATATATATATATAATTGCAGTCGAGACTGGACGAGCCATTAGGCTAACCGAGCTAAGTATGAGCGGGAAATCACATTTGTGCTTCAATAAAAAGCGGGAAAATCCATTTCACTCCCAAGCCGACTCAAAGCCACAGTGGCCCAACCTTTTCCATAATAATAAAAACCGCCACGGATTAACTACCAAATATATATATATATATATATATATTATTATCCCCTCTTTGACTAAATCCCTCTTATTTGCTATTGGAACGTAGCAGTCCTACTCATTTCTTCTCAACTGGGAAAACGAAACCCTCGATCTGAAAGAAAGGCAAGCAAATTTCATGGCTAAACCCCTGAAGCAACATACATCCTCTGACGAGGCCCTATCTAGCGGCTCCAATTCTTCCGATGACGAGCATATTAACGAGCAGATCAACGAGGAGGAGGACGAGGAGGAACTTGAAGCTGTGGCTCGCTCCGCTGATTCTGATGACGATGAAGCCGCTGATGGAACTGGAGATGACGTCAACGCAGACGCTGACGATGTTGACGAGGTGATTTTTTTTAGCGAGTTCAGGTGATCTTGTTGTCGGGAAAATATTTTGTTTTTGGTCGGTGAAGTAGGATTGATGGTGTAGGTTTCGGGTTTTGGCTTGGCATTTGCAAGTTAGAGATAAAATGAAGAATAGTATAAATTTTTATTTGTGAAATCGTTTGCACTGGACGGGAGTGGCGCTTAAACGAAGCAGAAATAGTTGAATCAGACTTGAAAACTGTGGAGTTGTGGGAATGCTGGTCAATTTATTACATATGCTGCGTACTCTACCAAAACGAGAAGGAGAATAATGCGTACTCTACCCAAACGAGAAGAAGAATAAAGGAAGTTAAAAATATGATGTTATGAAGAATTAAAGATGCTCTGATCCGTTTCCTTTTTTGCTGCCTGGTTATTTTGAACCCAAAAACTTGAGAAATAGTAGATTGCTGAAGAAAATAATAGGAGAGCTGTTAAATTCCTCTGCATTGTATTGCGTTTGCAATTCTCCAGTGTGTGTTATTCATTCATCCAATTTCATTTTTCAAGTTCACACCAGGCATCATTAATTTGGTGTGCAACATCTGACTGAAAGTTCACTGCATAATTTGACCTGCAGGATGAGAACAACAATGAAATAAGCAAGCGCGAAAAAGAAAGACTCAAAGAAATGCAGAAATTGAAAAAGCAGAAGATCCAGGAGATGTTGGATGCACAAAACGCGGCTATAGATGCAGATATGGTGCTTTTATTATACCTAATATATATTTGTTGCTTGTAATACATGGAAAATTGTTGTACAAGTTTGCTAATTATAGTCTAACAGCAGAACAATAAAGGAAAGGGGCGCTTGAAGTATTTGCTGCAGCAAACCGAGCTGTTTGCTCATTTTGCCAAACCTGATCAATCTGCATCTCAGAAAAAAGCTAAGGGAAGGTATAATTTAGGTTGCTTCACAACTGTGCTTTATTCAATCCTTCTCTGGTGAACTATTTCTGTTATTTGTCTCATTTTACTACTTTTATTTTAAATTCCAATTCTTGCATCTGTGATGCTTTCTTGAGCCGGCTGCCATTTATTAGCAGCATTCCGCTGTTGGAGTTCCAGCATGCACTACCATGGTTTTAAATAACAGACATAACTGCCTTTATGTAAAGGGATTTTGGGGGGCCGTTACATCTTTATTTACAGGCCCCCAAAAAAAAACCTGTAATGGTCGTTGCGTAAAATGCCGTTACGTAACTGTAACGGCCGTTAACACTTATTGATCCCCTCTCTTTTTCACATGCCAAAAATAAAAACTAAGCATATTCTACTCTCTAAACGTACTAGATTGTACATATCTTTGTTTTGCTTCAAAGACTCCATTTTCACTAAAAAAACATCTCATTTCTGTTGCATCTTTCTCCTTAAAACTAAGATTAATCACAAAGAAGACCTCTAGTTCTTGGCTTCTTTATTCCTATATGCAATTCTACAATCTATATTCATTTTTTTAGATATGAAAGAAAACTTGATGATGTTTATGGATGATACGCTTATACTATAGATTATATTCTCTATTTGATGTATTTATATTTATTATATTATTGTATTTATTAGTCTTTCTTAAATCTACCAATATTTATATATTTTATGAACTTCGTAGATTTTTTTGAAAATTTTGCTTAGCGCTAGGCTGTTACTGTTATGTTGCGGCCGTTATAGGCCTGTTTCCAATTCCTGCGACCGTGATTGAAAACCATGTTCACTGCCCTATTAGCTGTGTTGGACTATTTCATAATTGATGGAGTTATGACTGCAAACAATGATCCTTTAGAAATATTTGGGGAGCTAGGTCTTGGACCTTCACTTAAGTGGCATGATGAGATTGGAAGGTTCAAATGCTTACCTACGACCTACGTTAGAAAAAAAAGTTTGGATGTCAGGATGGGTGGCATGCCTCATACTTACGAAGTTTGAATTGTTTATGTATTCTTGTTAGAAAGGAGACACACATGCTAAATGCATTTATATGCCATCAATTCTGATGACTTCTTAATTAACTTATGTTCAGGGGTCGACATGCATCCAAAGTAACTGAAGAGGAAGAAGATGAAGAGTGTCTGAAGGAGGAAGAAGATGGTTTATCTGGGGCTGGAAACACGCGGCTGGTGGCACAACCTTCTTGTAAGTGCTCGTCTATCCTTTTCAAATTATGTGAACTTTTGTGGGATTTCCTATTATTGTTTTTATTATCCCTTTTCATAATCACAGGTTGTGCATGATTCCTAGTAACAATTGGATGAATATTCTTTTGTTAACTGGCCCATATGCTCTTCACAGTACATTCTGGCTAGTGGGATTTTCTCTTTAACTGAAGGAATTTACATTTAAGCTGATGTCCTTGTGTTTATGTTAAGTGTGACTCACAATGAAATTGATATTTCATCCATTGTCCAGGTATTCAGGGAAAGATGAGGGATTACCAACTTGCTGGACTAAACTGGCTTATAAGACTCTATGAGAATGGTATAAATGGAATCCTTGCAGATGAAATGGTGTGTATACAAAAGATTTTGTTTTTTTAAAAATTTATTTTTTCTGTTATAAAATAACCTGATTCACCCTTACAGCACAGTGCATGTTATAAGCGAGTACAATACTGTTTTTATTTTGTCTTATAGTGATCAATTATTATTTTTGAAATCCAGGGTCTTGGTAAAACTTTACAAACCATCTCCTTGTTGGGTTACCTGCATGAGTTTAGAGGAATAACAGGTCCTCATATGGTAGTTGCCCCAAAGTCTACACTTGGTAACTGGATGAATGAAATTCGTCGTTTTTGTCCAGTTTTGCGTGCTGTAAAATTTCTTGGCAATCCTGATGAAAGGGTAAGTTGATAAATCTGTGAATAATTATTTGTTTCTTCCTCAAATTATTATATCATCATGGATAGTACTTTATTTGTTTGGTTTTGCAGGTCTAATGTTTTGTTGATTTATTGTTTTTGGCAGAAACACATACGTGAGAATTTACTGGTTGCAGGAAAGTTTGACGTTTGTGTTACAAGTTTTGAAATGGCCATCAAAGAGAAGTCAGCCTTGCGTCGTTTTAGCTGGCGCTACATAATCATTGATGAAGCTCATAGAATTAAGAATGAAAATTCTCTTCTTTCAAAAACAATGAGACTTTACAATACCAATTATCGTCTTCTCATTACGGGTACTCCACTTCAGGTTTGCATTCAATTCTTTACAGCATGAAAATTTGTTATGTTGGAGTTGTGCGAAACTTCACAAATGTTTGACAATGGGCTGGATTCATTGATTTCCTTCTATGTTCATGTTTTATCTTCTGGTTGTACTTACCTAGATCTGTTTCTTGTTATGTAAATTTCTCTCATTATATTTTTTTATTTGCAGAACAATCTTCATGAACTCTGGTCTCTTCTGAACTTTTTACTGCCAGAAATTTTTAGCTCATCTGAAACCTTTGATGAATGGTTTCAAATTTCTGGTGAAAATGATCAGCAGGAGGTTGTTCAGCAACTGCACAAGGTAGGCATGTTACTGTTGTACCAATTGACACTGAATATCTGCTTGCATGTGGTTATTGATTTGTGGATTCTGCATTCCTAAGGTTTTACGGCCATTTCTTCTGCGAAGACTGAAGTCAGATGTTGAGAAAGGATTGCCTCCAAAGAAGGAAACTATACTGAAGGTGGGCATGTCCCAGATGCAGAAACAGTATTATAGGGCTTTACTGCAGAAAGATCTTGAAGTTGTTAATGCTGGTGGGGAACGTAAACGCCTTCTGAATATAGCAATGCAGCTGCGTAAATGCTGTAATCATCCATATCTTTTCCAGGGTGCTGAGCCTGGCCCACCATATACAACAGGAGATCATCTTATTATGAATGCTGGTAAAGCTTCAGCCAGAAGTTGAACTTATTTCTGTTATTATTTCTTGAAATCATTTTATACATTGTTATTCAATTTTCTAGGAAAGATGGTTCTTTTGGATAAGTTGCTTCCTAAGCTAAAGGAGCGTGATTCCAGGGTTTTAATATTTTCACAGGTCAGTTTGTTATAAATATCAGCTGACCAGGATATCTTGAAATGCTTATGCAGTTCCCTTAATATTTACAGTGAACTATTTTAACACATGACATTTCTATGTTTTTGAGTCATTATGTTTTATTTTGTGGCTGTTTTTTATTTTAAAATGCAGATGACTAGATTGCTTGACATCCTTGAAGATTACTTAATGTTTCGTGGCTATCTGTATTGTCGTATTGATGGCAATACTGGTGGAGAAGATCGTGATGCTTCCATTGATGCCTTCAACAAGCCAGGGAGTGACAAATTTGTGTTCTTGTTATCAACTAGAGCAGGAGGACTTGGGATTAATCTTGCTACTGCAGATGTTGTTATACTTTATGATAGTGATTGGTAAGCGTTTTCCTTTTTTTTTTTCTTTTTTTTTTCTTTTTTTTTTAATTTTTATGGGACTAATGATTTGTTGCAGGAATCCACAAGTTGACTTGCAAGCACAGGATCGTGCTCATAGGATTGGTCAAAAGAAAGAAGTTCAAGTGTTCCGATTTTGCACAGAGGTTTGCACTTACTTTCATCTATTATTTGGAAGTAAGCTATGGCAGATTGGCAACATCTTTTCTTATTTTGCATGATTATGGAACAGTATACCATTGAGGAAAAAGTGATTGAAAGGGCTTATAAAAAGCTTGCTCTTGACGCTTTAGTGATTCAACAAGGAAGGTTAGCAGAGCAAAAAAGTAAGCAGCAGCACCACATTGAGCTTCATAAATTTTCTGGCATTTTGATTTTCATAGCTAATGATTTGACGTCTCTTGGTTTCATGCAGCTGTTAATAAAGATGAACTGCTTCAAATGGTGAGGTTTGGTGCTGAAATGGTTTTCAGCTCAAAGGATAGCACAATTACAGATGAAGACATTGACAGAATTATTGCTAAAGGAGAAGAGGCAACAGCAGAGCTTGATGCCAAGATGAAGAAGTTTACAGAAGATGCAATAAAATTCAAAATGGATGAGAGTATGTTATCAATGTTTTCTTTGTTTCTGTTTAGTGGCTTCATTCATCTATAATTTCAGTATGCAAATTCACCATTTGAAAAAAAATTTCCCCTTGTTTTGGCAGCTGCTGAATTATATGATTTTGATGATGATAAGGTAGACACATTTCTCTCTCTATCTCACTTTCGCTCTCAAACATTGAGGAATACTTGGATTTTGTAGGATTCTTGAGGCATATTTTCATGACCCTTCTCACTGTGTTTTGGTTTCATGAAGGATGAGAACAAGTTTGACTTCAAGAAGATTGTCAGTGAGAACTGGATTGAACCACCAAAGAGGGAGCGGAAGCGCAAGTAATGCCCTTTTCCATCTTTCCTTTTCCGAAGCCTCTTGTTTGTAACTGTGCTTATGCCGTTCCAGTGTTATACTTCACATTGATTTTGTTTTAAAATCTTTGTTTAACTAGTTACTCCGAATCTGAATACTTTAAGCAAACAATGCGTCAAGGTGGTCCAGCAAAACCAAAAGAACCTCGAATTCCTCGTATGCCTCAATTGTAAGTGCTTCTGAAACTTCTTATTTGCTCTTTTCAATAAGTATGAGACCTTTTGAATTCTCACATGACTTGGAATATTTTCAGACACGATTTTCAGTTTTTCAATACACAAAGATTGAGCGAATTGTATGAAAAAGAAGTACGCTACCTCATGGTTGGTACCGTTTTTGTTTGAGAACTTGTAATTCTGGTTTCTTGGTCATGTAGTTGGTGTGCTTAGAGAAGTTTATTTTCTATTATTCATTTTTTTTTCAACAAAATTGCAGCAAACACATCAAAAGAATCAATTGAAAGACACAATTGATGTTGATGAACCTGAAGGTATGTTTTAGGAGATGCCTAATTATGTTGTTCCTTGCAGCATTTTTATGTACTGCTGACTGATTATTGATTGTTTAGAGGGTGGAGAACCTTTGACTGCTGAAGAATTGGAAGAAAAGGAGCGACTATTGGAAGAGGTTAGCTGAACATTTGGTGGAGCTTTGGCTTATAATTTATATTGCACTTGTAGGCCTAACTACTGATGGTTGAGTGGACAATTTCAGGGTTTTTCATCATGGAGTAGAAGAGACTTCAATACCTTTATTAGGGCTTGTGAGAAGTATGGGCGGAATGACATAAAAAGTATTGCATCTGAAATGGAAGGAAAAACAGAGGAGGAAGTTGAAAGATATGCTGAAGTCTTTAAAGAACGATACAAAGAGTTAAGTGGTAAGTGATCATATTCTATTATATTCTTAAATAGCAAGTGATATCGAGTTCTATCACATGATTAGTTAAGTTGAGCAAACTCTTAACCATAATTTAATCACCTGTTTTCTCTGAATTGTGGTATGCATGTAGATTATGATAGGATCATTAAGAATATTGAGAGAGGAGAAGCTAGAATTTCCCGTAAAGATGAGATCATGAAAGCGATTGGGAAGAAACTGGATCGATACAAGAATCCATGGCTTGAATTGAAGATCCAGTATGGTCAGAACAAAGGGAAGCTGTACAATGAAGAATGTGATAGATTCATGGTACAGTTCTTTGTTTATGCATCTCTGATATAAATTGCTGCCCTTCTTCCTCCCCTTGGGATAGTATCATAGTAGATACAGTGGTGTTAACGCCTTCTATTACTACTGGCAGATTTGCATGGTTCACAAGCTTGGATATGGGAACTGGGATGAATTGAAGGCAGCATTTCGTACATCACCTTTGTTTCGTTTTGACTGGTTTGTGAAGTCCCGTACAACTCAAGAACTTGCTAGGAGATGTGATACACTTATTCGGTTGGTTGAGAAGGAAAACCAAGAGTATGATGAGAGAGAGAGACAGGCACGGAAAGAGAAGAAGCTCGCCAAGGTCTTTTCTTCAGCCAACTCATCAGCTCTGCATGCACACAAGCACTATGCGTGTTTTCTGGTCTATTTTATTTTAATTTTCTGGATTCTTTCGAAATTATCATTTGGTCTTGTGGTAATTGGCAAGGCCATCTTCATCCATTCATAGTGATAAAAAGCTTATTGTGCTACTTCGTTATATGCCAGAACATGACACCATCTAAGCGTGCAATGGGAAGGCAAACTGAGAGTCCCACTTCACTAAAGAAGCGAAAGCAGTTGACAATGGATGATTATGTGAGCTCAGTAAGTTCTTGATATGGTTGATTCACAATACATGACTTATTTTTCGTGGAGTGTTGCTTCTCTAAGAATGATTACCAAGCCAGGCTTTATTCTTTTTGCAGGGAAAGAGGAAGAAGTAATAGGACAGTAGATCCTTTCTTTTATTTTATCCTTTTTTAAGGGGAGAAGGGTCTTAAAAATATCTTGTATTTCCAATGAGTGTAGGTATCCCGCTTATTATTGTGTGTATTCCCATTGTTCTGCTTACTCAGGATTTAGGCCTCAAGTTGCTTGCTGGTGAGTGAATGCAATAGTCCAAGATGTGGATGAAATTAAGCCTATATGGAGTTTTAACTAACATTTATGCATTCTGAGCATATTCTTGTAGTAAGAGTAATCTTTCTCTGGATACTGTTAATTTTTGGTTAATAGTGGTTGAATTGTTTCTCTGGTTCTTACACAACTTGTACCAGAACATCATGGCCGAAGTCCAGTTTCCCACGGGCAAATTACGAATGAATAGTTGGCAGTTACCAGGGAGATACTATGCCATTTTTAACAGTATAACATTTGGGGCAAGAATCAAGCTTATTATTAAGCAACTCAGGCCACAAGGGTATGTTATAGCTAGTCTGCAAACAATAGCCTCTTGAAGAACATCTTTAACACAAACAAATCTGGCTTTAGCTGGTAAATCTCCAATTTTGTACTTGGATTAGTAGGCAGTGGCACTGACCAACCATTGGCAATTGCTGAGACTTTTTCTCTTAATTTCAATAAGGTGATAGTTTTCTCGATCAAGTTCGAGATGCCTCACAGCCTCCGCTGACGTTTAGTTTCTATTATTACCTGAAAGCTTCATTGTTCAAGTACACGCATGTTTTGTCAAAAGATCTAGTATTCTTTCTATACTGTAGTCGTAAAGTTATTCTTTCTACATTGTAGTCGTAAATTTTCTTGTCAAAAGAACGCGGCTCTACTAAACTGTAACTGTGATTGCATCTCAATTTAAATCAATAAAATATCTGCTTAGCGTTATGTGATAACAGTGATTCTTCCGGGAAACACGAGTTAATTGAAGAACACCATGAATATGGGGCATAAAGAAAGATAAAGGAGAGTAATATGAGCAGAGTCCAGATATGGAGAATGAAACTTCCTGTATATGCCGAAACATGAGCCGACTCAGAAATCCATAGACAAGACCGTATTCAGTACAAGACCAACGAGGCACCACATCAAACCCACCTACCAAGTCTCCCCGCAATAGGACATACATGGAGCAAAAATTAGCTATATTCCCAGATTTCCTGTTGCAACAACTTAAGAAAAAAAGCAAAGAAAAGTCCTAAATACATAGATTAACATGTTGCATACAATAATTCTGCAGTGGGGTTTCTCGTAAATGCCTGAAACCACTTGCCCTGAACCTTGCTTTAATTCTGTAGTTCCTTCCTTCAACCCCATAATTGAACCACTCAAATCCATACTCGACTACAAGAATGATACGGGGCAAAACAACAGCAGTCAATGTTGGATGCAAGAAGTCTGATTCCCCGGGTGGAACTGGAAATTGAAGCCAAGACAGTTACGGACTCTTTATCTGCAACTTCTTTTCCTCTTCATGCTATGCTGACCCTTGGAAGCTCACAACATATATTACCCAGATCAAAGAGTTCTTCTAGTGCAACCCCTACTCATTTGTACCATCAAAGCTACCCACTGCATTGGCCCTTTTTTTCTCTCTCCAGTTTTCACCCCAAACTTTTGCTGCTGCAACTGCACGCTCTCTATCTAAATCCCGATTCCTGGGAGTTTCCCTTGTTCTGCTGGTATTTACTGGACTATCTCTTTGCGAGTCCTCTCTCTCAGAGTCGTCCAAACCCCATTTTCGGCCAGACCCACCCCCTGTATCACTCCTTCGTAACTCTGAGCCAATGCTTAATTCCCTGACGGTATCACGCCTTCTATAATCAGGCGAATTTTTATAAGTAGAAGGAGAGCCATGCCGCCCACCATGTCGGTGCTCATCCGGGCTATCCAGCCCATTTGTCATCCCCTTTTGATCTTCCCTGTTCCTAGGAGTAGATGGCCCAACTCTGTTACTTTGATTAGAAGCATTAGGGTCATATGTTTGGGAAGCTAAGTAAGTGAGTGCAGTCACAACATCGCCTATTAAAGGCCTTGTGGCTGCTTGTTCTTGCAAGCACATGGCTGCAACTGCAAGAGCTTGATATAATCCTCGCATTGGATAACGACCTTGAAGAAATGGATCTGCCATTTTGGGGAACTTCCTACGATCCTTGAAAAGTGGCCGCGCCTAAAAAATGCCATGCTCAACAGAATAAACAATTGAAAGAGTTATGAATGAAGATGAAGGCGTAAAAAAGCTTACCCACGCTACAAGATTATGTTCTCCAGGAGCACGGGTATTGTCAATGGCCTTGCGCCCAGTGATGAGTTCAAGAAAGACAACTCCAAAACTGTAGACATCAGATTTTAAAGTAAGTTGGCCAGTCATGGCATATTCAGGGGCACAATAGCCATATGTTCCCATCACACGTGTAGATACATGAGTCTTGTCACCAACAGGACCCAACTTTGCCAGTCCAAAATCTGATAATTTTGGGTGATAGCCCTCATCAAGAAGGATGTTGGACGATTTCAGGTCTCTGTAAATTACAGGTGGGTTTGCTTTGTCATGTAAGTACTCTAACCCCTTAGCTGCACCAGCTGCAATCTTCATCCTCGTGCTCCAGTCCAGAGGCTCCTTGTCCGGTGGAAGATCTGAAAACATTATTACATACGATAAAAAGAACCTGAAACATACTTATCCAATTAACACTCTACACACAGTTGTAAGTATAAAAGAATATGTTAACTCACTATGAACCAGATAACCAGGTATTCTAAGACATTAATCATGGGACCCAGTGTCCATTGTGAATAACACTTGTAATCTCAATACCACGAAACAGAAAAGACAGAGAGAGCAAAAGAGAAAGTGAAGGAGGAAAGGCTACAAATTGGTAAGGGGATAGATTAAGAGAATTCAGAATTTTATCTTGAGGTAACAGCATCTGAAACTGTTTGGAAACCAAAAAAGAATTCAGAGATGGGCTTAGCATTCAATTGCATTCACAGAATGACATTTTTCATTTGTGAACTGGGATAGATGCATGTGCAAACATGAAAAATATATGTAGTTAATGAAAAGATGAAAAACAATCTTAAAGTTATTTATCTGATGCAAATAATCTATTTGTAATTACTGGTTTATCTACTTCTGATATCAGATTTTATTTTTGGACGGGGTTATACTTGTAAGGCCCACTGTTCACCGCAGTTCTTTTAAGGTGGAAAGCTGCAAGAAACAAGCATTGAAAGGTGGGTTTTCTATTTCTTTCTTGCTTGCTTAACAGGCATAGAATAGAGTAGCTTGTTACTAAAATCGGCCATGGACAGTCCAGAACTAGAACTGGTCAAAACCGGATTGATCATAACCATCTTAGAACCAGACTAGAACCTGCCAGTTTGCTTCCAAACCAGAATTATGGGGGGAAAAAACTCATTCGTTGGATTTAATCATTTGGAATCAAATTGGAGCAGAACTGCTGATTGCAGTCAAGTTCAGCTTGTTTGCCAGGCCTACTTATTACTCATTCTAGACGTACTTGAATCACAGGCTGCACTACCATATTTACCAGATTTTAGGATGATCAACAGAAAACTTAAAAGAATAAAATTCAACAGATTTACCTAAACTGAGCCTTTCTCCAAGTTCTCACATTAAGCAGCAAAACAACCTGTTTTTTGCCATTAAGCTCCACCATCCTTGAATACATAAAAATCCCTTTATTTTCTACTAGTCCAGGTTTTATCAGGATTTTCCCTGGTCCTAAAAATAAGAGAAGTCTGATGTTTGGCCCATCTGGACACTGATACGATAATATAGTCTATTTAGTTCAGCAACAAATTTGTGCTGGCACCACGTTTAAATTTATTACCGCATTCTCTTGGTTGATCCCCCTAACAATAGCCATCAATATGCTACCAACCATTTGATAATTTCAGCAATAGACATGCACTCGTGTCTTCATTCAAGTGGTAAACTTTGTAGAAACATGAGCCAACAAATTGCAGTAATCATCTACGCTTCACTTACACCAGTACATATGCAGCACTAGCTGAGGTAAAGTGGCTAGCATCAAGTGAAAAGCTCACTTGTATACCTACCGGCAGCATGCAAGATTAAAGAAAAACCACTTACCGAACTATTAAAAGTAGCATTGTAAGTACTATGCCAATTAACTATTCTACAACACCAACTTCTGCTGGAGTTGAAACTATCATATCAAAGTTAGCAACATCTGCAGCTGCTGCCACAAAACATGCGACACACCCTTTCCCTCTTCTTTTCAGTTACTCTATTGCATACTATTTGCACTATTCCACCTTGTTCAACTTTTTAAATCAATCACCAGTCCAACATTGACAAAGTAACAGACAACACTAAGATATTAATCCTAGCTTATTCCAAATGCTTCTGTTACACACATGATCATTCATCTCCATATCCCTATATCAATGGAGCTGATCACTTGTCATGCAATTCATTCCAGTTGACATGCCAATCCACAAAATAGTACACGTGAAACATGGTTATTGAAAATTTATCTCAACTACTGGCTCACGCATATTCAACTCTGAACATTTCCCTATGGTTTCATCCCAGTCTCAAGAGGACTTGTCAAAATGAAGATCACTGCTCGATACTTGTTTGTATATTTTTCAACAGCAAACTTATCGATGTCTTTGTGATTAGATGGTATTCAACCACAATATGCCATAGATCCACAGGTGAGGACCCCAGCACTTATATTTTTGGCTTCTTCTAAGCTAGATGATTAATTATCATCTTACCTTACTGGTGGTTATAATTTATAATATTTAAGCTTAACAAAAAAATAATTCTCTTTGTTCTCAAGAATGAATGATACAGAAATAACACAAACTCTAAAAACCAAAGAATATTATAAGTTATGCAGAAAAAAAATTTGCAAAATAAAATAACTAGTTCAGACTTGAAATGCCATTTTTGCGTGATGTATTATCCTTTACGAGAACATGATTGCTAGAATCACCAAATTTCTATCTTTATCGTTTATTGAATTGAAAGAAAGGCGGATACCATGCAAGTGATCCTCCAATGATCCCAGTGGCATAAACTCATAAACGAGGAGGCGTTGATCCCCATCAGCACAATAACCAATCAAATTAACAAGGTTGGGATGGTGCAGGAGGCTGAGCATAAGAACCTCTACGAGAAATTCCCTGTTTCCTTGAAGGCCATTCCGATCCAGCTGCTTTACTGCAACTACCTGAAAACAGAATTGCCATTCCGCCCAAAATAATCATCAAATAAGATATAAAATTTAGCTTCTCGATAATTTTTATTCATAGTAGATGTAACCAAATATGCACAGCGCAGAAGGTTATATCAAAAGAGTTGCAACTGTCAGCTATGGTATGTAAACAACATTTCAAAGCACAATCCATTGCATGATAATATGAATGTCGACTTTAATTAGTCTCAAATTACCTGTCCAGTGCTCTCCAAACAACCTTTATAAACACGTCCAAAACCCCCTTCACCCAACAGACACTCTTGCCTGAAGTTCTTTGTTGCAGCAGCGAGCTCTTTGAATGTAAATGTTTGTGCTGCAATATTAGCAGTTGGTCCATCTTTAGGAATTGCTGGCTCCTTCTTAGGATCAGAACCATTTTGGGATTTTGATTTGTCTGCATGAACAAGTGCATTAGGCAAAATGCAGAAGTGCAAAAGGAAAAAAGGTAAATATGCAAAATATTATAAACATAATTGAAAAGCCTGAAGGCTGAAGATGTATATAAGCAATAAAACGAGAGATCTTTATGTTTCTCCTGTGTGAGTACACTACTTGACACTTCAGACTAAACAGTCTATTATTTGGTATTTCTAGAGAATGGCTTGGCCACGCATGGTGAGATATCGTTCATCAGATTTCATATTAAGATTGAATAATATATGCAGCTTTTTTTGGTCCGAATAAACTGTCATTGGTTATGTAGCTTTAAATAAAATGCAAATCTAAACCTAACAGATTCCCATTTACATTCTGCAAACAAGCACAAAACATCTTAACAAATTTGACATAGCCTATCAATGTGTTATGTACTTGCAGGGGCACTAAAAGATTGGCCAATTACTAACCATCCATTTCTTTCTTAACTTCACAATCACGGGATGATACAAAAAATATAATTACAAGAAACTCCGAAATAGGAGCTCACGAAACTAAGAGCAGATCTCTATCCACTCCATTAACATAAAAATCAACGAGCACAAACAAGACGCAATACCACAAGCAATAAATCCATAACAGAACTGCAGAACTAAAGCTAAACATAAAAAATAAAAAAAATACAAACCAATTCAGCAACACTAACAGATCAAAGTAGTAAAAAAAATTTACCAGAAATAAAATAACAAAACATTCAAGGAGAAAAAAAACTAAAAACAAGTAATTCAAACACTTACAGCCGCCAAATTAAACCTCGAAAGAAGCCAGAAACTATTCACCAATTTTTTTTCCAAAAAAGAAAAGAGAGAAATCTTACCTGAGTTAACTCTACCTACATGGTGAGAATGGGAGACTGAGCCTTCTTTGAAGGAATCCTTCTTGGCTACTTCTTTGACGGCAGCAACACCACTGCCCTCCTTGTTTGATGATCCAAAACAAGGAAAACACCCACCCATATCAAATCCAAACAAATCAAACCCAACCCACAAACCTCAGGCTAGATAAAACACCCCAAGCAATTTTTTCCCCAAAGTTAGGCCCTTTAGCAATCAATTCTTCAGGAACTGATAAATTCGCTATGAAGCCACTCACTATGCTTTAGCACTTTTAATTTATTTCCCTATGTTGTGTCGTTCTTTAGGATCTTTAGCGGCCATTGAAGGGGAAGATCGAGAGAGCAAAAGTTAGATCAACAAATCGAAGAAACTGATGTGTGAGCAAGCAAGAAGAGAAGGTAAAGAAAGGAAAGAGATGAAAAAAAAAAAAAAAAGGAAACCTTTTTCCTCCGTCCAAGTTAAAAGCCGAAACAAAAAAAAAAAAATAAATGTAATTAACTCCTAATTATAAGAGGATTTGCCATAACACATACGTAAACAAACTTGGATTTAAATCTATCGGAAAATACGAAGATGCCGAGTGCTGATTCCTACACGCTACTTTTGATTTTAACTTTTCTTTTTCCTTTTTCACTTTTAACCCTCCAAAAAGTTAGAAATTACGGTTTGAGGTGGGTAAGGCATGGACCCCACTCTAATGGATGTGCTTCCTCTGCACCTGTGATTACATTCTTAATACAATGATGTTTTTCTATTAACATAGATTAAGGATTTACTGTCGTGCTAAAAATTTAAGAGAATTCAGACAGAATATTATATCATATAGTCAATAATCATTTATTTTAATCTCTTTCAAAAAAAAAAATAATCATTTATTTTAATAATACTCCAATTTTAATTATTTTTTTATTTATTTTTATATAAAATATTTAAATTTAATTAAAAGAAAATTCAAATTTGCTTTTCTACTGTAGTTATCGGAGTGTTGATTTGATTGGAGATTTGATGTGAGTGACGTCACGGCGATTGATCTAACGTCTGAGAGACTTGTTGTCGGAAGCATGGATTTTTTATTTAAAATATGATGAGTGCGTAACTTACGATTTATGTAAGAATCGCACAAACAGTGTTATGTAATTATATATATATA
>CAOGCB010839096.1:0-10658 GCA_948266635.1 Cnidoscolus chayamansa | reverse complement strand
AAGAAATTATATGAGGTTTGTGTAAATACTTTAATTTTGATAAGGTATTAATGCTTTAATTTTGATAATATTGAAAATGATTTTTGAATGAATGGACAAAACTAGTTTTAAATTATTTTGAAATGCGAAAAATTTATACAGTTTTTAATTGAGCTACGATCCTAATTATCCCTTACAGGGTGATTAAGGGTTTCTGTAGAAGAAGGAAGAAATCACTATTCATTATGTGGGAGCATGTCATAGGGGATGTGACAAATTTACTAAGCTAATGCAAGCAGAATTTGAAATGAGCTTAATGGGAGAGCTTAATTACTTTCTTGGACTCAAGCAAAGAAAAGATGGAATCTTCATAAATCAGTCTAAGTATATCAAAGACATGCTAAGAAAATTCAAGATGGTAGAATTGAAGAGCATAAGCACTCCAATGAACACCAGCATCAAGTTGGACAAAGATGAGAAAGGTAAAGAAGTTGATCAAAAATTGTATAGAGGTATGATTGGATCTCTTCTCTATTTAATTGCATCCAGACCTGACATTCATTTCAATGTATGCATATGTGCTAGATTTCAATCTTGTCCAAAAGTGTCACACATGACTGTTATCAAAAGAATTTTCAAATATCTTGTAGGCACAATCTCTATAAGACTATGATACCCTAAGGAGGAAAACATAAAACTCATAGGATATAGTGATTCTAACTTTATTGGCAGTAGGTTAGATAGAAAAAGCACCTCAGGAACATGACAATTCCTTGGTTTTGCGTTAGTTTCCTGGCACAGTAAGAAACAATCTTCAGTTGCCTTATCAACTGTTGAAGCTGAATATATTGCATCAGATAGTTGTGTTGCTCAAATCCTATGGATGAAGCAATAGTTAGAGGACTATGGAATTGAAGAAAGTTGTATACCAATCAAATGTGATAATACAAGCGCCATAAACTTATTAAAAAACCCTGTACAACACTCTAGGACTAAGCATATTGAAATTAGGCACCATTTTATAAGAGATCATGTGCAAAAAGTAGACATTAGGTTAGAGTTTGTGACAATCGTGAATCAACTTACATTTTCACAACAACTTTGAATGAAGAAACTTTTTGTAAGATAAGAAGAGAACTAGGGATGATTGAACTACAAAACATGGATTAATTCTAAAATAATTAAAGAATTAAAATTCTTCTGAGATAACTTATGATTGTTACTATATGAGGTTAGAATCTTTATTGATGTTATGTAGCAGAAAAGCATTGACTGGAAGCAAGCTAGGAAACTAGCTAAGCTAAAATTATTGTTAATAATTTTAGCTAATTTCAAAAGTATTCAAAATTAGCTTAAGTATTCAAAATTAGCGAAACTAGTTTTGAATATAATTTCAACCTTGGAAGAAAGAATGGAAGCGGGAGATCAGAGAAAGTGTCCTACAAATGACTGATATGACCTTATTTTACTCAGTGATGGAAAACATAAATCTAGGGGGCAAAAGCAGAGTTTCCACCTTCTCAAGCGGGAAAGAAGTTGCGTCAGATTAAAAGGAGCAATACTTGAGAATTTGAACAAACACTTCTCTCTCTCTCTCTCTCTCTCTCATCTCAAAAACACCTCTCATTCCTTTGCAATCAGATCCGTCACTCTCTCCTTCTGTGTTAAGGTTTCCAAGAAAGCAACCCTTTTTAGCCTTCCTGTTGAAATCACAACAATGGCTCGTATCAAGAGACGAGCTAATAGAATACTGCACCACTATAGCATTTCTTTTTATTCAGAAGCTGTTGCTGAAGAGCAGAACACAACAAATGAAGGAATAAGTATTTTTAAGTCGATAGAACCTCTGTTCGAAGAATGGAACCTACAGAGCCCACTACTCAAAGAACCAAGCCAACATAGTCTATTGTCCAATCGACAGAACCTTCTATCAAGAAAGCAAAACTGATAACCACTCAAGCTACAATGCGCTCCTTTCTCACTCAAAGGTACATACTTTGGATAGCTTTTGAACTAGTCAGCTTTAGGTTGATGGACTTGTTTGTAGCTCAAGGTTGGGAGAAGTTGATGAAAATGAAAGGGGATTATTATCCTGAACTTGTTTAGGAGTTCTATAGAACCCTAGCCACTTCTGGTAATGAGGATGAACTGATAACTAGCTTAAGAGGAAAAACATACTCTGTTAAAATCCAAGACTTTAGTGAAGCCCTAGGGATACCTAATGAAGGAAATAGAATAGGATCCTTTAAGGACATAGCCAAGCTAAAAGAATATAATGAAATGGACTTCAAGGAATCCCTATTTCTAGACATAGATGTTTCCTTTGACAAGCTGAGTATGGCTTTCTTTCCGCGACACATCAAAATCCTACACATAATGATCATTTACTACATCTATCTAAGAATTGGGAGTCATTCATATTTTAACAAAATGAATCGGTGCATCTTTTGGCACCTAATCCATAAAAGACACCTAAACTTGGCTTTTCTAATTTTCAAATGTATCCTAAAGAGCTCTACTGTCAGAAACCTTCCTTATGCAATGTTTCTCACACTAGTATTTGAAAAACTAGGAGTAGATGCGAGTAATGAGGAAAAGGGAAACAACTTCTTTTCATTAGAGAGAACTACAACACCAAATAGAATGTTGAAAGGAATGTGGAAAAGAAAGCAACTGGAGAAAAGGATGACTATGGAAAGAAAAAGGAGAATAAGGAAAAAGGTGAATCAAGCAAACCTAGAGTAGAAAAAGAAATAGTGAATGAAACTATGGTTGATCTAAGTTTAGAAATGTTGAACACTTTAAAGAGCATAGTTGGTCTTCTGATGGAGTCTCTGGAACTATCATTGAATCTCCAAACTAAAGCCCTGAAGCATAAAGATTTGACAGATAAAAATATTCAAGCATAGCTAAACATGATTGAGGAAAAGATAGACATATTGCTTCAAGATAAGGATTCTGTGAAAAGAGTTCCTAGAGAGGAAACTCGGGATGAGCCCACACAAGCTGAACAAATTCAACATTCAGACAAAGTAAAAGGATCATCCCCTGAATCATATGATCCTACCTCTTTATTCCATCAGGAGAAAGAATTACTTTAGCAAGATTCTTAGAGAAAAGGTTCTAGTCCAGTTAGAACTGATGCATCCAAGACTGTCCAGTCTTCCTTAGTGTCACCCACTGACCAACATGCATCAGTTCCTGCAGTCCCAACTTCCAAACTTACCAAGCCTCATAGAGCTTCAAAGCCAGCAACACCTCCCCATAGAAGTAAAAGACATAGTTTAAGAACCAAATCTATCAAACCTGGAGAATCTGGAAGTGCAATAAAGCCTTTTCATCTCTGATTTCCTTAGAAACATTAGAATTAAGTCTTAAAATGTTAGGAAAAACATATGTTATCAGCACTTTTGTTTGAAATACTGTGCATTTATGCTTAATATTGATATATTTTTGGAAAATTTGTCTCCAACTATCAATTTCACTCATCTGTATGAATTATGTTTATGGAATT
Source organism: Cnidoscolus chayamansa (assembly GCA_948266635.1). Classification (NCBI taxonomy): domain Eukaryota; kingdom Viridiplantae; phylum Streptophyta; class Magnoliopsida; order Malpighiales; family Euphorbiaceae; genus Cnidoscolus; species Cnidoscolus chayamansa. The sequence continues at coordinate 7,165 of CAOGCB010839096.1, read as the reverse complement.
GATCTGTGAGATAAATTGATGCAGTTAACATTCATTTTATCTGCATATTTCTACTATTTCCAGCCCCTAAATCTCTTTTTGACTGATGATAAAAAAAGGGAGAAGAATTAGAAAAAGAAAAATGTGAACAAAGATGTGCTTATGCTACTGTAAATAAAATTGGCCTATTTAGGAATAATGATGAGTAATATTTTCATAATAGTACATAAAATTAGCATGATTGAAAATTATTTATACTTATGTTATCTTTATACTGATCAGAATATTGAATGAAATTAGCTGTCTGAAAATTGGCTTATTCAGAATATTGAATGAAATCACTTGTTGTCACTTGTTATATGAAAACATCAATTTTGTCTATGACTTACAATTGAAATTAGCTAATGGATAGAATAACTGGAAAGGTTACATGAAATTAGCTAAGAAACAGAATGAAGATAGAATGTGTGTTTCAGGGGGAGCTGAATCACTCCACAAATTCAGGGGGAGCTGAATCATTGCATGAATTCAGGGGGAGCATTCTTTGTGAATTTTTTACTTCTATATGAAAATATACATACTATTTTATGTTATAAATTTTTCATGAGTTCATTAAGTTTTGTCATCATAAAAAAGGGGAAGATTATTGATCCCATAAGGAGGAAACTTATTTTGATGATCACAAAACTAAATGAAAATGTGCTAACAAAATACTTGATTATTTCAAAGTACATAGAGAGCTAAAATTAAAGAAGAAGACAAAATGGATGACAAGAAGATCAAGACAAAAAGAGATGAAGAATGAGTTGACTTAGGCACAAACATATAAGAGAAGTGAGTTTTGATTTACCAAAAGTTAATGTATCTTTCATAAAAAGATTTCAAAACAAATTTGCAAATCACATTTCTAAAATCAAGTAAAGTCATCTTTTGAGCAAAAATTAGCTAAGCTAATTTTGCAACTACACTTTTCTGAAAAATAGTTTTGAATAAAATTAGCCAAACTAGTTCTTATTAGCACACTACTTTTAAAATTAGTTAAGCTAATTTCAGAGTCAAAACATTTTTAGTTAAGCTAATCCAAAGCAAGGACTAACAGAAGTCTGACATAGTACGGTTGCATAGACTGCACACCAGTCTGCCAAACTCCAATGACTAGAAAACTAGTCGTCTTGTTGTCCTCTAGTGCTGGAAATTTCAGAGCAATTTTTCACCTATAAATACCAGCATTTACTCTAAGCTTTGGCTAATGAAAGCAAGACTTTATTGAGCAATTACTAAGCAAAACTTTCAGCATTTTAATAGCATTCATTGAGAGCTTCATTGGCAAATCTTCTCTCTCTCCTCATAGCATTCATTTGTAATTAATTGAAAAAAAGAGAGAGATTTAGTTTTGTATTTTGAATTTCAATCAAGAAATTTATTCACGTGAGGGTACATCACTTGGAAGAGGTTGTTAAGCACCTAGGAAGCTTAAAGAAGTTTAAAAGGGGAATCAAACTTGTAAGAGGTTTTCTGAGCACCCGAGAAGCTTGGAAGAGGTTTTCTAAGCACCTGAAAAGCTTAGAAGATTTTTAAAGGTTTTATCTCTTACTTGGGAAAGGAGATAGATATTGAAGTGGAACTCTCAAGAAGAAGCTTGAGAAGAGTAAACGTAGGCTGGATTTAGCCGAACCACTATAAACCCTTGTGTTTGAATTTTCTCAACTCTACTATTCTTTGATTTGTTGTATATCAAGTTCTGTTATATTATTTGATTGAAATTTATTAAAATTTGAATGAGTTTCCTTGAGAACTAAATGAAACAGTACTGAAATTAGAAAATTAGAAGACTTAGTTAAATCTACCATGAACAATAAATCGTTTTCAAAAGAAAATTAGATAAGCTAGATTTACCTTCTGTTTTCCTTAACTCTGCTTTAAACAGTAGCATGAACAGTAACTCCTTTATAAAGAAAAATTAGCTAAGCTAGATTTATCTACTACTTTGCCGTGAACAGTAGCGTGAACAATAACTCTTATGTAGAAGAAAATTAGCTAAGCTATATTTAATCTATGTTATCCTTAGTTCACCAAAATTGAATATTTAAATCAGAGTAGAATTCAGTTTAAAAGTATCTAGTCACTAATTCATATACAAGTTTAGAGCAATAACTTAAAAATTCAAGAAAAATAAAAAGTTGCCAATTCACCTCCTCTTGGTCACATAACTTTAGGACAACAGATTCTCTAGTTTCAAACCCTCCTTCATTGGTGACCCTCTCACTTTTATAGTGAGAGTGGTCCGGTTGATGGTTTGGGAATCCAAGCCTCAAGTTTCATTTCCTTCCTCCATTATTGTGCCCCCTTTTTGCAAAATTCGTCACTTAGTTCTTTAAACCTTTTACTCTTCGCAATTAAGTCCTTAAACTTTATTTCCTTTGCATTTTAATTACTTAACATTTTAAAATTTACATTTTAATCTATATTCACTATTTCAGCTTGATTTTTTAATTTTCCATGAATATTCCACTTGAGATTTTGAAATCCGACGTCGGAATAGTATAGGGTGTTACATTAAGTCTTTGGTTTAAAATTTTTTATTGCCTGCTATATCGAAGGTGAGATAATCTCTTTTTTAGTTAATATACTTGCACTTTGTTGTGTTTTCTTAGTTTGAACTTAGCTTCTCTTTCCCTTCCCGCACACTCAGCTACCATTATTCAAAATAATAAGGAAGAAAAGGCGAGGCGAGGCGAGTTTATTCAATATGATGGGGAGCCGCAAAAAAGGTAATGTATGTTATTAGAAATGCATTTAGTTGATTAATATGTGTCGAAATAGTATGTTTTTAGAAATATTAATTTTTTATCTTAAATGTTTGAACTTGGACAAGACTTGCTGGTTCTAGAAATTTCGCTGTGAGTTTTCATGTTGAAGGAGTTAAGGGTGAATATTCTCATTTTGATAAGAATGACTAGTCATTTAAAAATTGTAGGGATGACAAAATGGCATTGATTAGAATCGATATAATATGCCAATATATGAAGTTAGAAGGTATATTTAGATATTTTGGAAGGTTCTTGGTTATGAATATAGGGATGGACTTAAATTGTTAGGAAATGACAATGATGTTAAAATTATGTGTGAACATGCTGTAGAAGCAGGGAATGTAGATGTTTATGTTGAACGCTTGATTATTGAAGACTTGAGAAAAGAATTTACTAATCAATCTCAACAATCTACCAGCAAATGTTGTGTTTTTAGAAAAGAATGTAGAGGAAAACAAATTTGACCTTTATTATTATGTGGGCCAGAACATGTAAATATAGGCAATGACCTTTAGGAAGTTAGAATAATAAGTGAACATGAGAGTATGAATTTAAATTCATATGAAGTATAATGTAATCAGGAGCAGGTTGCTACTAAATTTGTCAACAAAGAGAATCAAGTTAATCAAATTAATCCAATGGGAAATGATATAAATGAAAATGTGATTCATGTAGGACATGATTCAAGCTTTGCCAATGATGTTGCCTATCATGAGTTTATGGATTTTAATATATTGGACGATTTTTTGAACAACATGATGGATGAGACAAATAAAATTGGCAATGTGGGGAATGAAAAGAGTGAACAAATACACAAGGTCCCAGTAATGACCATGATATAGTTGATGAAAATGAGTAGGGTGATTTAGTGGACAATGACTACAACATGAAAGATAGTGATACTGATGTTCAACATGTTCTGGATGAAGATAATATTAGCTCGCAAAGTATTTAGGACAGTAGGTAGTGGAGAAACTATATTGTCAACTGGAATTGAGTCTACTTTTATGGAAAATGTCACAAAAAATGAGTCTGATTATGCTCCATCTAATGAACTTCATACTAAATCAGACTCTAAGAATGATGAAATCTTTTTAAGATTTCTTGAATTTAATATGGAAAGGATATAAGAGATCCCACTTTCAAAGTGGGAATGATTTTTTTTTTTCAAAGAAATCAGAGTTCAAGGAAGCATGCAAACCATACAACATAAATAGTAGGTTTCCAATAGACCTTCTAGTTAACAATTTGATGAGAGTTCAAGTTAGGTGTAAAAATGGTCAATATGGATGGATAATATACGCAAGTAAAGTCAACCCTAAAGATTCAATAGATAAAGGTATGTAAATCAAATCTACTAACCAAGAACACAATTGTAGGAAGATTTTTAGGAATTATCATGCAGCTAGCAAGTGGATTGCAAGTCATTATCTCGAGACGTTTAGAAAGGATATTGGTTGGTGTTGACCCTTTAAGGAGAAGACTTGATTTTGATGATAATAAAACCTAATGAAATTGAACTAATAATTGTACAAGAATTTTAGTTCATAGGAAAATAACTATCATGGATGGAAGGATCGTGTATCAAAAAACAAAATTGAGATAACCTGATGTGAAGACAAAGTAAAAAAGAAGCTATGTTTCCTCTCATAGGGCAAATGTTAGAGAACTGAGAGTTAGATATTCCAATGAGATGTTTTATATTTATAATTTAAAAGTGTTCTAAAACTATTTATGAACTTAACTTTAAAAATAGAAAACCAAGTTTTGAAGATGCTAAAATTAGCTATGAAAATGCTACATCTTTAAGCAATTATGGACACACTAATTTGTGCGACACTCTAATTACACCACGAGTGAGCATTGGGCCCAAAGAGGAACCCAACAGAAATTTGGACCCTGAACCAAGCCAAAGGTTAGTAACGGGCCTAGGGGGGCAGAAATGTTAGCCACAACCAGTCACAACCCATAGTGAGATATTACGTCTCGTCCATCACCAACTGGGCCATTCTGTTCTCATTATGGCTGACGAAGCCTAGCCGCCACGAATAGGAATTTGTCTTCGATCTTGGCCCTTCAAGTCTCATCAAGATTAGATTAACGATACGGAGGGATGCTGGTGTGGCTCATGCCCTGTACTGTTTAGAGCTTTTGTGCCCACACAAGAAAGTCTAGATTCTCACAAAGAAACAGAAACATAAGAGGAAGAAAGAATTATTCTCACAAAGACATAAAGAGCGATCAACCAAGGTCCGAGGAAGATCCACCACTTGAAGGCTCTTGTATAGGGAGGATACCTCATCTTCTAAACCTTCTTGGAAGCTACATTGTTCGAGAGATCCACATCCGGACAGAAGATATCCTTTCTTAAAAACTCTAGGTGAGTTCTAGTACTATGCACATACATTGTAACAACATCCATGTTTGCCCCAAAGGATGACTTGGTTTTACTAAGATTTTAACTTGCATTTCAATAAGACACTTTTGAGTTCGTCTTTAAAAAAAGGCTTGACATTTTCCCTTTGGTGGATTCACCCTTTTATAAAAAAATGAGTTTTAAAGGCTTTTTAAAAAATGTAAATGGTGTGAGCCTCGCATCCCATCGATGATGGAGCAGCTCATTGTTGAGCCAAATTCGTTCTTCATAAATGGGAACAAAAAGATCCTATGACCAAATCAGAGAGGATCAACATATTGATCTAAGGACAATTACCATTGGTGTGATCAAATAAGCCTAGCCGAGTAGACACCTACCCTTCAGGATGAGGTGGGGTGCCTAACACCTTTCCCACACGTACAAGGAACTATGGACCATATATCTCTACAATATCCTCTAGTGTCTTATCTTAATGGGTGTACAATGGTTTTTTCTGGTTTCCCAAAAAATCAGGGTGGCGACTTCTAATCTCTCATCCTGTGGCAGGATGGCATCACGGAGGTAGACGGATCCCTCGTGACAGCTTGGCGACTACTCTGGTGACACGGTCAGCCAACTCAGGCTTCATCTCCGGAATGAAGTAGGTTGGCCTAGAGGTTCTAAGGTGGAAGTGAAGTCATGCATAAGATTACACCAGCATACAACAGTCTTTATGTCTAAGCTCTAAAATTTGAAAGTTTCTCCCCATCCTTCTCTACCTCGCCCTGTTCTCCATATGGATCACCATCAATATATTTTGTTTGTTTTATTTGTCTATGGCTTCGAATGGTTTCATTAAAAGGGGGTTCTAGAAAAAATCTAGGTTCACTATGTTTTCACACACGCCTTGAAAGCTCTACGCCCTAGCTATGGTCATTTAAGATGTAGCGAAGTGCCCAAGGAACGTTTTCCCTATAGTATATGCTAAGGCTTTCACCTAGACTGGAACCCGTCTTGTCATGAGTCTTAATACCTGAGGAACATTTTCTCGGTAGTATTACAATAGTAAGGGAAGGCGTTGCTATTCATAGTAACGACTGTTCATGAACCTTTAGAAGTTCCAAAATAGATCATTGCCTTTTACCCTACACTAGGATGAGGGATGAGCCTGACAGAGCTTCTAGAATTCACCAAGACCTCAAGATGAATTTGGAAAAATGGTCAACAATAGAGAACATAATGGTCCGAATGAAGCCATAACCTTACGCCAAAAAAATCCTTCCGTGAAATCCCTGCACTAAAATTTCAAATCCTTTCCTCTCTATTCAGGAAAGCAATCATAAGTCATGACATCTTCTAGAGTACCATTAGCAAATTACTTATAGATTAATAGTAAGGGGCATAAAGGAGATAGTGTTACTAAAAGGTCAGAGGTCTGCCATGCAATAGAAGGTGAAGCCATTTCCGATTGGAAGTCATTATCCCGATTGGACCACATCCCAAAACTTTCTCTGTCACACCTCCCATTATATGTCTCCCACAGAATGACTAATGATTTCCCACTTCCTCTACAGAAAACCAATAATCATCTTGTAACGGATGTGTTTAAATCAAAGCTTATTAAAAACTTGTATAAATTTTTCGCGTTTCTATCAAATTATTAAAATCATAAAACAATCCTTTTTCTCTTTCAAATATTACAATACTATATCAATATCATTTCTTTCAAAACCTGTTCAAATACAATATTACAAAATATTCATTCAAACTAAAAGTACATTCACAAAATCAGAGTTTAAAATATTTACAAAATGATTATCAGAATTAAAGAGACATGCAGCATAATTATATTTCAATTTACATTACTACCTCAACTCAATGTGATAGTTACAAAATACAAAATGTACATACATTACAATTGTATTGGGATACATATCCTTAAGCAACTAATACCTCTGTTAGCTTTATAAACAATTTCACTGCTCTCCTTGTTTCCCTTTGCTGCTTTCACCTGCGTTTA
>CAOGCB010838191.1:0-11780 GCA_948266635.1 Cnidoscolus chayamansa | reverse complement strand
GGCCGAGAGGTTGGTTAAAACCTTAGGAATGCATTTAAGGTTATTGAATTCTTAAAAACCGAGTTTTTGACTTAAGAAAACATTTTGCAAAGACATGATTCATATTAATTGAGTTGTTGTTTTCTATCTATATAATTATGTTTAAATTATTAATGTCTCGAGTATGTAGTAGATTTCAGAAATAATTAAATAAATTTACCGATTATTGCAAACACAACATAAAGAAGAGTAAGAGGTGGACAAATCCCGTTCCTCGTGGGAACGATCTTTTTATTACTACGTTGCGATCCGTATACTTGCGGGTAGATAAGGCAACAGGGGGTGTTTCAACCCATTAACCCACGGACGTAGATGATCTAGCCCAACGCACAAGTTAGAACTCAGAATTCAACCCACCATCTAAACACCAACCTCAAAAATCCTAAGCCGCACAACCCAACCACCACAACCAGCAAGTAAAACACCACGACACCATCCCTTACACCCATATCAACGACCTCTGTAAACAACTAAACCTCTGACAACCGGTAGAATTACCTCTATCGACGGATGATAGAAAGTGAGATCCAAAGAAAAAAGGGAAATGGGCTTATGTTTTAGCAATGATGGATGCTACGGACCGAGATATCGGTGTGGAGAGCAACGATTCAATGTCATACTAATAGAGGAGGATGAGATGGGAGAGGAATGTAGGGATCTAGCGCCTACAGAGGAAGACTCAACTGACAATGTGATTGAGCTATCACTAAGCTTAGTGTCAGGAATCAATGGTCTCGGACCATGAAAATGTGGGGGAAGCTAGGGGAAGCAGAAGTGATTGTATTGATTGACAATAGAGCTTCCTACAATTTCATCAGTTGGGATTTAGTAAAGGAGCTAGAACTGCTAGTAAGTGATACCAGAGAATACGGGGTACAAATGGGCAATGGCTTTAATATGAGATGCAAGGGAGAATGCCAAAACATTACTCTACAGCTTCAAGGTTTGACTATAACTGAGAATTTTTTCCCCTTCAAAATGAGCAATGCAGACATAGTACTTGGGATGATGTGGCTCACAACTTTGGGAGAAATCAGAATCAATTGGCGGTAACTCATAATGAGGATTTTAATGAATAAAGAATGGCTAATATTAAGGGGTGATCCAACTCTCTGTAGATCCTTAATCTCTTTGAAGGGGATGGTCAAGTCATTTTGCCTGGAGGATATGGGGTACTTAGTGGAACTGAACAGCCTTGACACTTCAGCTGTAATGACTCTTGATGTAAAGCCATGAATAAAACAATTATTAGAAGAACATGTTGTATTGTTTGAGCCGTTACGAGGACTGCCATCTTCTAGATCGCATGAGCACACCATCAACCTCAAATCGGGCAGTCAAACACCCAACGTTAGGCCTTATAGGTACCCATATTACCTTAAAAATGAAATTGAAAAAGTGGTAGAAGAAATGTTGGTTGCAGATATCATTCGACCGAGCAGGAGTCCTTTTTTTAGTCTAGTTCTGTTAGTAAAGAAAAAGGATGGGGGTGGCATTTCTGCGTCGACTACTGAGCACTTAATAAGGAGACGATCTAAGATAAATTTCCAATTCTAACAGTGGATGAGCTTTTCAATGAGTTGGGAGGAGCCACAATATTTTCAAAACTGGACTTAAAATCGAGTTACCACTAGATTCGAGTTAAGTAGGATGACATTCACAAAACAACCTTCAGAACCCACGAAGGACATTATGAATTTCTAGTAATGCCTTTTGGTTTGTCAAATGCACCCGTCATCTTCCAGTCACTGATGAACACAATCTTCAGACCTTACCTTAGAAAGTTTATTCTCATTGTCTTTGATGATATTCTAGTTTATAGTTCAAATATGGAGGAGCATTTATAGCATCTTAGGACCATTTTTTCAATACTTTTGGCAAACACTTTAGAGGTAAATCAAAAGAAATGTGAATTTAGGCAGAGGCATATTGGGTATCTCAAACATTTCATATCATCTCAAGGCATCGCGGTTGATCCATCAAAAGTGATTAGCATTGTGCAATGGCCACCACCCAATGATGTTCGGGCACTAAAGGGGTTCATCGAGTTGATAGGGTATTATCGTAGATTCACCAAAGATTATGGGAAAATAGCACATCTTCTAACCAAGTTACTCTGCAAAGATGTTGTCCATTGGGATGAAGTTAGCCAAAGAGCCTTTGACGAACTAAAGAAAAGACTCACAACTGCCACTGTATTAGTTGTGCCTGATTTCACGAAACTCTTTACCATCGAAACCGATGCTTCTAGCAATGGGTTAGGGGCTGTCTTTATGCAAGATGGCAGACTGCTCACCTTCATCAGTCAAGGGTTAGCTGGGAGATCTCGTTTGAAATCAGTCTATAAACGGGAGCTAATGGCAGTAGTAATGGAAGCACTATCTGTTGGGTCGCCACTTTGTGATCAAACCTAATTAGAGAAGTCTTCAATTCCTCAACGATTAGAAACTCTAGGGTGAAGATTAGATAAAATGGGTCATAAAGCTGTTGGGTCTTGATTTTGTAATTAAGTACAAACCCGGATGGGAGAACCAGGCAGCATACACCCTCTCTCGCATATCAAAATTCACTAAGTTTTCATCTTCTATTGTGGAATTGTTGGCTCTCACTTCTTGCTTTTTCGCTGACAAAAATGAATGAGACAAGGTAGTGCACGATGATCCGACATGTCAAGCAATTATTCAGGACCTGTTGGTCAATCTCAATAGCCATCTTCATTTCAGTATAAAAGGGGGCGATTGTATTATGACTCTCGGCTTGTGATTCCTAAGTCCAGCTCTAAATTACCTATTCTTCTATAAGAATTTCACACCACACCTTCAGGAGGACATTCAAGATATTTCTAGACCTTTAAGGCATGCGAGCAGATGTTTAGAATTTTGTGAAAAATTGTTTAGTTTGCCAGCGAAATAAAGCGGACTCACTCACACCAGGAGGCTTGTTACTGCCTCTTCGGATTCCATCTAAGTATGGGAAGACATTTCAATGGATTTCGTGATGGGTTTGCCAAAATCGGCCAATGTTGACACTATCTTGGTTATTGTAGATCGCCTGATGAAGTACATATATTTTGTGGCCCTAAAATACCCTTTTACGACTCAAGAGATAGCTTCCCTCTTTATCAAAGAAGTGGTCAAGCTTCATAGTTTCCCTCATACAATTGTATCTGATAGGGAGCGCCTTTTCATGAGCACTTTTTGGATATAATTTTTCAAGTTGTCAGGTGCACAACTGCACATGAGCATGGCGTAACACCCCGACGGTCAGATTGAAGTTGTGAGCCGCTATCTTGAAGCTTACCTTTGGTGTTTTGTTAGTAGTAAGCCTAAATAATGGGCAAAATGGCTCGCGTGGGCTGATTTTTGGTTCAACACGACTTATAATCGCTCAATAGGGATGTGCCCTTTTAAGGCTTTATACGGGCATAATCCACCAACTTTATTAATGTATACTGAAGAGGGATCATTAGTGGATGCGATGGATATACAGTTGTGCGAAAGGAATGCTATTCTCAGCGAATTAGTGGATAATTTGACTAAAGCCTAACATTTAATGAAGATTAGTGCTGATTCTAAAAGAAGAGCAATTGAGTTCCAGGTGGGAGATTGGGTGTTTTTTAAAATTCAGCCTTATCGTTTAAGGTCCTTTAGTACACGACTCAATGAGAAACTAAGTCCTAGATACTATGGACCTTATACTATCATTGATAGAGTGGGAAAAATGGCTTATAAATTGGACCTTCCTGCACACATTCGCATTCATAACATCTTCCATGTATATCAGCTCAAAAAGGTTATTGGATTTGCCCCTATAGTCTAGCCTATCCCTCCCATCCTTGATGACAATCTAGTTCTTGATGTGGAACCAAAGTCGCAGTATGAAAATGGCGTCTGCTAAATGGGAAGTTTGAAGTTTTGATAAAATGGAAAGATCTTATAGATTGTGACAGCACCTAGGAGGATTTTGATGTGATTTGCAGCCAATTTCCTTCTTCCACCTTGAGAACAAGGTGGAACTTCTTGAGGAGGGCAACGATGGGCCACCAATTACCAAGATATGTAGTCGCAGGCAATGAGCTAGGAGTTGTTAGGAGGCATATAATTTGTTAGTAGTTTGTTAGGAAGTTAGAGTTTGTTATCATCTCTTATCCTGAAAATGATATAAAAGGAGGTGACTGGGGTTAGAAAGGTTATAAGGGAGGAAAAGGACATTTTGTGGGGGGTTCTAGTCCTCTAAACCAATTGATATTTAGGTTAGAATATCCACTTTTATTTCACTAAGAGTATGCAATTCTTCTTATTCTAGTCTAAATGTTATTTTACTATTCATATGCTACGAATTGTTGGTTTCTGTGATTTGTTGAGATCTGTTTTTACTGCGAACCCATCATATTCATTTTTAAAGTTTCTAAGTAGATTGCAATTTGTAAAAAAATAAATTAATGCAAGAACATATGGGTCTTATTTCAAAAAGATTAAAACAGAAATCTGTTGCTAATTGTTAAACTAAGTCGTCAAACATTATAATTATGATCACATTGTGAATTCTTCCGGTGACTACCACATCATACATAGTAAGAAGGGAATTTTCTTTTCTCTTGAAAAAAAAAAAAGGGAATCATACCACACCCAAGGTTGCATGGAAGCAGCTTGAACGAAGTCATCATAACTACAGAACTCCACAACCCCCTTCTGGTCCCAAACCTCCTCACCATCTTATCTAACATAACTCCTCCCATTGGCCAGGAGAAGAAGTTTTTCATCCAAAACTTGCAACAATCATCCTTGCAACCTAAAGTTTCATTCCAAATCAAAGCAGAAGCCACAAGTTGAACCTAGAGCTCTTGCTCTATGATTATGCAACCCATTGAAAAAGAACTTCAAGAAAGTTCCATTTATACTGTTTGCAAGCCCTTTGTCTCTCCTGTTACATCAAATCAAATAGCAGTTTCCAATTTCAGGGGGTTGAAAGTAAGAAAGTTGATAAACAATAGAAAATAAATAAATCAAAATAATCAAATCCGATCTATTTAAATTTAAAAATTAAGCATATGGGGTACACAAACAGAAAACAGCCAATGATTTCTAAACCAGAGAAAAATCTAAACAAGAAGCACCACAATCACACAAGGCAACCAAAAAAGAGAAAAGTCCAAATAATGAGAGGAATATTTGAAGCAAAATGATAAAACAAGACTCATCCTATCAAGCAAGACAGCAGAAGGATGATAGGATTATTCAAAAACTCTATACAACCCAAATCAATTTGAAGTTACTGGTGTGATCACTGTACAACTGCAGATTTAAGTTTTAATGCATTAGCATAGACATAGAAACAAGAAAAGTAAAGAATCCAAACAACTCAAAGGCAGAGGCTTCCAAGAAAATGCTTTATTCCACACTCAAACCAAAGACACAGATAAACAAATTACTCAAAAGAAACAAATCCTTCATTATTTTTTGTCTCCTCATCTGGTTGAGTTGATTAATTAATGGATACTCAAATTCTTGTTCCACTTTTGATAATCAAATTACAAAATCTACTCAATGATGAAACCACAAATATTGACCCAACCACATTGAGAAATGCCATCAACCAGCTCCAATCCTTTCTCCCTTCCTCAAAACCTGCATAGCACAATGAAGCAGTTGGTCTTCCATTGAATGCTCATTGGATTGCTAGACTTTTGAATACTGCTACTCTGTTGATGATGCTGTCAATTTGTTTATTAGAAAAACAAATATGCCGTAGACACGAAGACAAAGAACTAGGTCAAGGGGTTTGATAGAGCTTTGCCCACCTTTCAGATCATTTGATTCACCTTCACATCCACAAATTATGATTGCCAATGAGATGATGAGTTTACCACTGAGATCCAACGCTTGTCTACTAATTTGGCATTTTTTGAACAATTCGTTTGTATGGACATCCTTGGATCATCACGTCCATAAATGATATGCGTATGCATAGCCAGCAACGAACGCAAAGACCATATTTAGAGGAGAATTGAGATGTTTCTGGTCTTGAGAAACAAGTGGATAAGTTGGTCGATTTCTTGAGCAATCCTGAAGGGAGAGTGATTGTATTTGTGGGTTAGGGAGGATTACGCAAGACAACTCCGGCAAGGGTTGTATACAATAGACTAGATATTAAGATGAGATTCAGTAAGCGTTCTCAGGTTTATATTTCAAAAGATTCTAAAGTTAGAGACCTTATGGCATGCGCTCTTAAACAAGTTCAAGACCTTGTAATTGAATAGCCAATTCTGGAATCAGGAATACAGTAGAAGATCCTGCGATATACCTGAAGTTATGGAAAAATTTGATACGGTGTGTTTCCCTTAGTACAAAACGCACCGTATCATGCAAGGAAATGGTGCTTATTTACCTAAGAATAAAACGGTGTGTCGTGATTCTCTTCTTCTCCAGCTCGTGATTGTTGCAACAGATCACTGCAACTAATGGCTCATCCAGCTCAGCGTAGAGCACATACCAGGATCCCTATTTTTTGCTATCTTCCAGAATGCTTTCTTCACTTATAAAGAGTCGCATTCTTCCTGTAAATGATTATCAAAGAATTTAATAGAAGGAAAGGATCCATTTGAGGCATTTGAGTGTTTTTTGCATTTTCATTTTTCTTCCTAAATCTATCAATTATGTTCATCATCACTCTTTTTCGTTTAGTTCGTAACAAGTTGGTATCAGAGCATCAATCCTGCAACAATGGTGGAATCAACTCGATCTTAAGATTTGAGGAAGGAGATTGCTACCATAGTATTAGAGTCCGAAAGAAGGCAGGAGTCAAGGATGGAATCGCGCATGCAGGATTTAATGAACGAGACAAAAAAACTTATTGCACAACAGCAGTAAAGGCAAAGAGAAATCGGAGAAGGGAGTAGCGAGTCTGGAAATTTTTCCAGAAATGAAGAACAACCCTGGGGAAGTGCTACTAGATTAGAGTTTCCCAGGTCACAAGTGCAAAAACAGACAGATCTATGTGACACAGGTCAAGGAAATCATAGAGGAGGAAGAAATTAAAATCATGGAGAAGGAAATTGTGGAAGAGGAGGCTACTACGGGAGACCAACTATCCCTGAATGCACCATAGGGAACAGGGAATACGCAGACTATGGTAATTAAAGGAATCTATGGCAAGGTCAGGTTACATGTCTTAATAGACACGGGAAGCACCTATAATTTCATCAGTGAACAAGTAGCTCGGAGAATTGGGTGCAAGATAAAGGAAGTTTCAAGACTATAGGTGGAAATCACCAATGGTCAAGAGATGAAGTGTAATTCATTATGTTCAGATTTTAAATGGGAGATGCAGCAGCAACCATTTCAAGCAGATGTCTATTTGCTACCTTTGGGAAGCTTTGATCTAATTCTAGGGATTCAATGGCTTAGAACCCTGGGAAATGTTACATGGAACTTCAAACATCTAGCCATGATCTTCCAATTGAAGGACATAAATTACCAATTAAAGGGGGAATCAGTAACTGTTGCTGATCAGCAGCTTAATTTCCTACAGCTAAGAAGTGATGAAAGTTTTTACTGTACTCCTGCCAATGAAAGAAGACAACTATTTCAGTTGATGGAGTTCAAAGCTGAATGTCTTGAATTGTTGGAAAACTTCCTCAATTTCAGGATATATTTCAAGAACCAAAAGGACTACCTCCTAGCAGGAAGATGGACCACAGGATTCCCATTCGGGAAAGCTCAACACCCCCCCAATATCAGACCCTACAGGTATGCCCCTAAACATAAAATTATTATTGAGAATATGGTTAAAGAAATGATGGAAAATGGAATTATCCGAGCTAGCACTAGCTCTTTTGCTAGTCCAATTGTGCTGGTAAGAAAGAAGGATAAGAAATGGAGGCTTTGTATTGACTATAGGGGGCTAAATAAGATCACTATCAAGGATAAGTTCCCTATACCCTTGATAGAAGAGCTTATTGAAGAGTTAGGGGGGCTGTCATATTCTCTGAGCTAGACTTAAGGTCTGGATATTGGCAAGTAAGAATGCGCCCTGCAGACATTCATAAAACTGCTTTTAAGACCCATGAAGGCCATTACGAGTTCTTAGTGATGCTTTTTGGCCTCACTAATGCACCCTTCACATTTCAAGCACTTATGAATAGTGTGTTCAACACACTTTTGAGAAAGACAGTAATGGTTTTTTTTTATGATATACTCATTTATAGCAAAATAGTAGATGAGCATATATATCACTTAAGAGAGGTGTTGCAAATTATGAGAAAAAATAAGTCATATGCCAATGCACAAAAATGCATATTTGGTACTGCTTCTATAGAGTACCTAGGACATATTCTATCCAAAGAAGGGATGCAGACAGATCCTAATAAAATTCAAGCCATGAAAGATTGGCCAACACCTCAGAATATAAGGCAACTTAGAGGATTTTTGGGTCTTACAAGCTATTATAGGAGATTTATTAATTCTTATGGCCTAATAGCTAAACCCTTAACTTCTTTACTCAAGAAGGGATGTTTTGAACGGAGTTCAGAAGCATAATTGGCCTTTGAGAAGTTGAAATCGGTGATGACTCAATCTCCTGTACTAAAGCTGCCAGATTTTACAAGAACATTTACCATAGAGGCAGATGCTTGTTCAGAAGGGACTGGGGCAGTCCTTATGCAAGAGAGACATCCTATAGCGTATGTAAGTAAAGCTCTATCCCCTAAAAACAGAGTTATCCCTATCTATGACAAAGAGCTACTGGCTATCCTATTTGCTGTGAAGAAATGGGAGCATTATTTGGTGCCTAGGCACTTCATTATCAAACCAGATCATAAAAGCCTCAAGTTCCTCACAGAACAATGAATTACCACCTCTACACAACAGGCATGGCTTACAAAGCTTCAGTCATTTGACTTTGAGATACAATACAAGAAGGGTCTTGAAAATACAGCAGCGGATGCCCTTTCCAGGTTACATTCTACTGCCCTTACTCTCACAGTTCATTTAATTCCCGATCAGTTGTTTGCAGCCATCAAACAATCTTGGAAGGAGAATGGCAAACTTGCCAAGATCATTTCTGAACTACAAAGAGACCCACAATCACACCCCAAATTCACATGGAAGGAGGAGCAATTGCGAAATAAGGGAAGATTGGTGGTAGGGAACTCTAACTCCCTCAAAGAAAAATTAATGCAAGTGTACCATGACTCTGCATTAGGAGGACACTCGGGAGTAACTGTTACCAGTAAAAGACTAGCAGGAGTAGTATACTAGAAAGGTCTATGGAAGCATGTCAGACAGTATGTAAGCAATTGCTCAGTTTGTCAACTGAACAAGTATGAAACCGTAGCCCTGCCAGGGAAGCTACAACCACTGCCAATTCCTAAGGGAATCTTCATTGACACCACAATTGATTTAATCGAAGCACTTTCTAAGTCTCAAGGAAAAACAGTAATCCTAGTGGTTGTAGACAGACTCACTAAGTATGCTAACTTTGTGAGTATGTCTCACCCCTATTCAGCTAAGTCTGTTGCTCAAGCCTTTTTAGACCATATCTACAAGTTACATGGTCTACCACAAATAATTGTAATTGATAGAGATGCAGTGTTTACTAGTCAATTTTGGCATGCATTTTTCAAGTTGCAAGGGGTGAAGTTGAACTTGTCAATTGCCTATCACCTCCAGACTGATGGATAAAGTGAAATAGTAAACAAAGGATTGGAGACTTACCTCAGATGCATGTGTGGAATGATGCCGCATGCGTGGACCAAATAATTGTCCTTAGCAAAATACTGGTACAATTCCTCTTTCCACTCATCAATAAGGTTGACACCCTTTGAAGCTCTATACGGGGTTAGTCCTCCAGTGCACATACCCTACCTCCCTAGAGACTCTTCCATTGACTCTATGGACGTATACATGCGAGACAGAGAAGAGGCAATTGCATTAATTAGAAAACAACTGAGAAAAGCCACAGTCAGAAAGAAACAATTAACAGACAGAAGAAGGAGCAAAAGAAATTTTCAGATTGGGGATTTTATGTACCTGAAATGCAACCTTATGTGCAACAGTCATTGCATGCAGGCCAACATAAGCTGAGCTCGAAGTACTACGGTCCCTTTCCGGTCATCGAGAAGATCAGAAGTGTCGCTTACAGGCTCGAGTTACCTTCGGAAGGTAAAATCCATCATGTATTCCATGTCTCTCTTTTGAAGGCGGCAACCAAGGAAATGCCTACTTCAAAAAAACTCCCTATTACGGAAGATATTGCTGAGTTATATTCAGATGCTGTGTTGAAAAGGAAAATGGAAAAGAAGGGAGATCGAACAGTGACAAAATGGTTGGTACAGTGGACCAACTCGACTCCAGAAGCGGCGACTTGGGAAGATGTGTATGATTTTCAGACAAGGTTTCCAGATTTTTCTCGTTGAGGATAAGGAGAAACTGAGGAGGGGATATTGATATGGTGTGTTTCCCATAATACAAAATGCATTGTATCACTAAGGGAAATGGTGTGTATTTACCTAAGAATAAAACGGTGTGTTGCGATTCTCTTCTTCTCTAGCTCACGATCGTTGCAATAGATCACTGCAACTAACGGCTCATCCAGCTCAACGTAGAGCACACGCCATGATCCCTACTTTTTCTATCTTCCAGAATGCTCTCTTCACTTATAAAGAGCTGCATTTTTCCTATAAATGATTATCAAAGAATTTAATAGAAGGAAAGGATCCATTTGAGGCATTTGAGTGTTTTCTGTATTTTCATTTTTCCTCCTAAATCTATTAATACTGTTCATCATCTCTCTTTTCTGTTTAGTTCGTACCAAAATTTCAGGCTTGCCTTGAAAAATTTGGCAATTTTTGTAACAAGGTAATTATTACCACTCGTGTTTCAGATGAAGAAAGGATAGCAAGGATCGATCATCACTGTTGTGTAAAGCTGGATCCACTGCACTCGGAGGATAGCTGGGCACTGTTCCTAAAGAAGGTACGTGATGTACCCGAAGATGAATTAAAAAGAAATTCCATGAAGGATAAAATCTCAAGTTATGTAATGGTGTACCCCTTGCGGTCGCATTAATGGGCTGTTTGCTGTCAACCAAAGAATTAAGCCCTAAACATGGTCAAGAGTGCTTGAGCAAGCAACCTCAAGCACTGATGTCCTGGCTCCTGTTGCAGTTTTGAGTTATCAGGACCTTCCTTCTAATATAAAGACATGTTTTCTCTATATGGGTCTATTTCCAAGAGGGTTTAAGATCCCTATAAGGAGAGTGCTTCGTCTTTGGTCAGCTGAAGGATTTCTGTCTTGTTTGGATACCGAAGCGGACGATCCTGAAGACTTGGCAGAAGATTATTTACAGCAACTAGTTCTTAGAAACATGATTGAAATTACAAGGTGGAGGATAGATGGGAGTCCCAAAACATGTCGTATGCCAACTGCTCTCCATGACATTTTTGCCCAAAAAGCAAAGGATACAGGATTTTTCCATATCCTGCCAAAGTCGTATAATATGTCCGCAAAAAAACCAAAGGTTGCAGCTCGTCGGCTTGTTGCTTGCTCTGGCATCAAGAAATATCCTTCCCTAGAGCTTTACATTCAACATCTACATACCTATATATCATTTAATGATGGAAAGAGAGGCACGCCAGTTGCAAGGGAGTTGGATATATTTCTTAACAAGGCTAAATCCAAGAAAGATAATTTCACATTGTTGAAGGTGCTTGATCTCGAGGGTGTTTACAAGCCAGTTCTTCC
>CAOGCB010837801.1:0-13806 GCA_948266635.1 Cnidoscolus chayamansa | reverse complement strand
TGCGTGTTTTTTCATTCGGATAAGGCGGCCCCCCCCCCCCCCCCCCCACCTGAGGCTTCTGCCCCTCTTCCAGATGAGGATGATTTGGACAAATTCCCTTTTGTATTTGAAACCTTTTCTTCAATCGTTGTCTGGGACCTCAGCCGTATCGCAACTTAGTACAATATTCCTACTAACCAGTTCACCTTAATCTCGCCATGGTTGAACTGTTATGCCAGCAGTGATACCAATCAGTCAGGGATCATTGTATGTGAAGAACAATTGAGGGTCGGGTTGAGGTTCCCAATGGACCGATTTTTCGCTGTGGTCTTAGCCCATTTTAATATTTCTGTGGCTCAGCTCCACCCTAAGTCTTGGAGGATCTTGGTGGGCTTCTGGGCTTTGTGCACCAAGCACGACATCGATCCATGCAAAAAGATATAATAAATAAACAAATAAATAAAGCGTGAATAATTACTGGCAAGTGTACCAGATCAGATCAAGTAATATATTGGGAGAAAGAGTGTTGAATCTCAAAGATTAATTAATTACTAGGCCTATATCAATTTTCACTATTATTTAGGTAATGTGACATGATATTAAATGTGCAAAAGGAGAATAAAAATTGAATGAAGAGAATGTGGAAAAATAGAATCTACCCTAATTTTCCTAATCAATTTGCTTCCATATTATAGTAGCTATGTGGAATTTCATAAGAATTTGACAAACCTTAAATATTTTTCAAGTTTCAAAGTATAAAACCCCAAATTAAGGTAATATCTGTCACATCTCATGACATGCCTCCCACATAATGACTAGTGATTTTCCACTTCCTCTACAGGAAAACCACTAATCACCTTGTAAGGGATATTTTAGTTCATCGCCTTGTGAAAAACTTGTATAAATTTTTTTCTTATTTCAAAAGATTTCCAAACATACATTTCTTTTGAACATCAATCACATTCAGAAAATAGTTTTACAAAACCTTTTTCAGAGTTCTCCATTTACATTCACACAACGGATATATATTTAACATTTTTTTTACAATGCTGCCTCTACCTATCGTGATAGTTACAAAATCTAACTACAAACTACAATAGCCTTGGGATACATTTCAAATTACAATATATCTACCTCTGAGCCAACTTTGACAGACAAGTTTACTGCTCTCCTTGCTTTCTCTTGCTGCTTTCACCTGCGTTTATATCAGGGATAAACGTTGAGTATAAAACTCAGTAAGCTATACACACACTCAATTAATATACATTGCATAAATCATATTCAAACACATAACAACCAATGATCCTCAATAAAAACTATTAATATCAATAAGGCAATACTTTCTTTTCTCATAAACCATCAATAGTATGATTCATAGGTTTTTCAATATGCAATGTCTCAATCAAAATGTGAATGTAATTCATGCTATACATTCACAATTCCTCTTCCTGCAATCTTCATATCACATCATATAATTGTGCACAATAATCAATTCTCAATCTCATTCATACTTTTTCTTTTTATCACGGGTCACCACTATGTCTCTACGGGTCTTCCCGTTTGTTTTTATATAATGTGTCACCACTACATCTCTACGGGTCTTCTCATGTTTTTCTTTTATACCACAGGTCACCATTACATATCTACGGGTCTTCCTGTGATTATGCATGATATGCTCTATGAATGCCATGTCATTATATGCAACACTCAATTCATATTTTCAATATTCATACTCATGTGATTTTCTTTACTATCAATCTCAGCATAATAAACTCATCGTCTCATTCACCTTTTCTTTTTCAATATATCACTCACACATGTTTCCATGCTCAATCATTACAATACATCTCATAATTCACATAGAATTCATTCACAACATATTTCACTATCTCAGTATAATCACAAGAACAATCACCAAGCACACAACAATGTGATGATGGTCCCATCACTTACAACACAACAACAATTAATAATTATATCAAAATAATGTCATTGTGCAGACGATTGCACAATATTTCCATATCTTACAAACATCACATATATACATAACTTACAACTTACCTTCTATCCACTTTTCCTTTATCCCTTCTAGCTTGCTCTTCACGAATGTTCTCACTTCGTGTTCCTATTACACATTACAATTTTTCCATCAATAGTCATTCAGACTATTCATTGAAAAGTATTTAGTAATACTACAAAAAAAAATCTACATTAGGTTCCCCAAATCATATTTTAAGTCTCATTCTTTCACAAAAATTCTCTTTGACAAAAGCAAGTCGTGATCGCGAGTCCTCAAATCGCGCTCGCGAATACTTCTTCAAAGTTACTGTCCGAAATCAGCCATTTTCGCGCCCGTGAATTCCCATATCGTGCTCGCGACTTTGAAAAGAAAGTTTCTGCCTATTTTTGGACCAATTCACGCTCGCGACTTCCCTGGTCGTGCTTGCGACTTTTGTCCAGAAGCTATTGTCTGGTTTTGGTCCTATGTCGCACCCGCGAAGCCTAGTCGCGACTTCCATTTCCAAAGGCAAAAACCTCATTTCCTCAACTCCAAATGTTCTCAAATTTTGTAAACTTCTAAACCACTTAACATTCAAACTTCCCATAAAATTTTAGCTCATTTCAATTTCATTTGAGCCACTTTCTACTTGCTCAAATCTAATACCCGATAAAGTACCTCTATTACTAACATTTAGTGTTTTCCGATTCATTTCTCCATCTATTCAAGTCATTTTGATCTCAAATTTTAACTGAAGTTCTATACCACATAACAAAAGCTTCACTAAAAATTTCAGGTCATTTGGACTCCATTTGAATACCAAACCAACCATTTACCTTTCTACAGCATTTCTTGCAGAATCCAATGACACATCTCATTTATCAACTCATTTGTCTAGTTTAGGTTTTGTTTTGGACAAAGTTCAAAACATAAAAATTTTATCTAACTTCCTAAAATAGCTTCATGCCAAAGTTCACAATTTTATCTCTTCATTAAGGCCTTAAAATCATTTAAAACATTAACCGCTCTATTATGAAATTTCAGAACCAGGCAGTTTTGACCTTTGTCTGTTCTTTCTGCTTTTTCATGCCTTAAATGAGTTAATTTCACAAAGTGCTATTTGAAAAATTGTAGCTAACATTCTAAGCTTTCTATTGGTATATCATTTATAAGTTTTGGATGTCATTTGGTCCACTAAAACAGTCTCACGAGTTTACTGTTCACGCGAGCCTTGATTCCAGATTCTTTAACTCTTTTCTTACTTCTTTCATCTTTACTACTTTGATTCCATGTTTTAATCCTTTAAGGTTAGATTTAACTTCAACCCTCTAGTCCAGTACATCAAAATCTATGTATAAAACTCTAGAGTTTGGAGAGTATGTAACTAACCTTGTTGATTCTTTTCCTCTTCTTCCTCTTCCTCTTCTTCTTTCTTCTTCTTCTTCCTTTTCTCTTCCTTTCTCTTTTCTTCCTCTATTCTCTTTTCCTTTCTCTCCTGTCTGCTCTCTTTCTCTCTTTCTCTCTTTCTCTTTTAATTTTCTAAGTCCCCTTTCTCATTTTCTTTATATATATATTGATGGCATTGCTAAAGTACTATATTTTATTGTATTGTTTTTGTGTGTTTTTGGCGTGTTTTTGTTATGTTTCACTTATTTTTGTGTAGTTTTGGGTTAGAATGAGTACAGGTATGAAGTTAAACATTGGAAGGTGGAAATGAAGCTAAAAAGGATTGAAAAGGGTAAGTTTTTGGCAAAAATTGGTTATCACTGAAAAACTCGCCACAGCGACCTGAAGGCTTCTTCGTCACGAGTTGAAGATATCCGAGAAAGAGCCTTTGCTACGGAACTCGCAACCGCGACACAATTCCTCGTGACCGCGAACTTACAAAAAAAATCAAGCAGAAAGTTCTCATGGTCGCGACATCAAAACTCGCGATCGCGACTTGAACCAAACTTCAGGCAGTGGCTTCCTAAGATCAACTCGCGACTGCGACTCCAATATTCTTGGTCGCGACACGGCATTGACAGTTGCAGAATCTAGTGGCTGATCAAGGAGTCATGTTGCTTCAAGGTGACCAACCGTTGATAGTTGCAAGAACTAGTCAAAACCAACCCCAATTGATCAACTAACTAGTCTACAACTTCCAAACTTCATCCATTTATAAATATGCAGCAAAGGGAGTAAAGAAAAGATCATCTAGAGAGCAATCTAAAAAGAGAGAATACAAAGAAATCAGCAGCAGAACTCAAGTCACTTTTCAGGAAAAGGCGAGATTCATTCCAACGATCAAGTCTAGCAACAACTTAAGAGATTCCTCGAGGTGTGACGCCCTCATAGAGGCGAGAAGTGATTTCAGTTTTTTAAATTCCTTCTTGTTCATTAAGATCTCTTGGTTGTTGTACTTTATTACTTTTGGCAAAACTAACATTGTATATGTGGATTTTTGTGAATGCAATATTTCTTAAAGTTATTTTATTGATCTTCAATCTTATTTTCAATGGTTTTTTTATTCTCAGAAAGAACTTAAGCAATCCATATCAATAACATAGCATTTGGCTTAAACATGATAATGGTTAAAACAAAGTGCATAATACAAGTTTAACTTATTTTGACAGAATTTGACTTTACCTTGTTGAAATAATCAAAGAACAAGTTCTAGATTAATATTTTGTTAAAATAAAGAATGAAGTACATTTAGATGTAAATGTATATCATGATTTTAATATAGGCTGAGAGGTTGGTTAAAACATTATGAATGCATTTAAGAAATATTGAATTCCTAAAAACCGAGTTTTGACGAAAAGGAAAATTTTATAAAGATATGATTAATGTTACTTGAGTTACTATTTTTTCTATACATAATTATGTCTAATTGGTCATATCGAGATTTCATATTAGAATTAGTAAATGATTTATGAATGTACCGATTTATTGCAAACACGACATGAAAAAAATGAGTAATAAATGGACATAACCCGTTCCTCGTGGGAACGATATTTTATTACTACATTGTGATCCGTATATTTGCGGGTTAACAAGCAATAAGTTTTTGGCGCCGTTGCCGGGGAACGGTGTTTTGTCATTTATAAAAATATTTTATGTGTGGATTGCAATGCTATATGTTTTGTATATTTTAGTAGATTATTTTGTGTAAAAATTCAGTAAATACTAATCTCAACCTTTGGCAGAAACGTTGATTTATCTCGGTGTATGCCGAAGACAAGGTCATCAAATTCAGATTTAGAAGAATATCATCCGAAAATTGAGAAGTTCCTATCCAGTCAACAACAACAACAACAACAACAACAAATTCTTAATCCCAAACAAGTTGGGGTCGGCTATATGAATCCTCTAACAAATAAGCTCCCAGGTAATATCCCAATCACACGCCTTAGACTCCTTCCATTACTCGGATTTTACGCCTCCATTCAAGTCTATTACTAACTAAATCCGCATCAATATTTAAGGCTCGAAATTCTAGCAGACTAACACAAATATTTTTTTTAATCACTAAATTCAAGGTCATCTTTTCCTTGTAAATGTCTATTCAAATCTACCATGAGCACAAATCCATCAACCAGTCATGTAAAAAAATGTATAATTTAAAAAAACTTGTTTAAAGTAATTAATTAAAAAGCCAAACCCACTATCAAAACCCAAAGGTTAGTAGGAAAGGAGAGAGAAAAGAAAAGAAAGGTATAATTAAAATTGCATAAAAAAATTAATCGAACAGCCAACTCACTCCCCCAGATCCAAAGGTGAGTGGGAAGGCAGGGTTGGGGGGGGGGGTTGTGTTTGGGGGGGAGATGGGAGAGAAGAGAGAGACCTTTTAAGTATTTGTCTCCACATGTAGAACCAAAGAAATTAAACCTACAAACACAGACTACAGATCCCAAAAACGTGCATTTTTAATTCAAGAGGCAATGTGCTTACCTGGTCTACTGGAGAGCAATAAATGTGCCTGAATTCCTTGTGGTGTTTCTTTAGGTACTCTTGGAGCTTAGATACATCTTGTCTGCGGAAAATATCCCATAATGCACCGCCATCTGATGCTTTCAATCCGCCTAACAAATTCCAGGAATGCAGTGTCAAACTGAAAGATCCATTACCCTAACCAGGCATTTCATACCATGCAAATGCATATAATAAGGCAATGTATAACTATTACCATCTTTAATTATTTCATCCTTTTCCCCTACTTCAATTTGCTTTTCTTGCTTTTCTTTCTTTAACGATTTAAAGCCCTTTTTTGATTTCACTCCGTTTGCTCTTCTACCCCGAGTTCTTCTTCCACCTTTGGTAGCTTCCGCTAATGGATCGGCATCAAGTTTCTTTCCTAATGTTAGACCAGAAAACCCATATGTTTTCTGGCCTTTGATATCTTGCAGTTCATCACCTGAAAAGCCGGTATCTTTCCCTGCAGAGTAACTATTCTCTTCGTGTCTTAAGCCAAATGTGTCACAACAATTGTTATCAACTCTTGTCACATCTGGATGCTCTGTTCCTTTGCAGCTTGCAGGGAGCTCAGCAAATTCAGAAGACAAAACAGAAATATATTCAATGGTTTCAGTTCCATTGTCTGAGGGATTTGCATTCTCACATGCAGCAGAGGCAATGGCGCTCTCACTTGGCTTTTCATAACCATCACAGCAAAAGGTATGATCCTCAGTCGCTATACAGGATCTGGCATTTTCCAAACTTGGAGCTCTTGCTAAGAGTGGACTTTCATCATGTGATTCAATCTTATCTAGATGTGAACTGAACTTCCCTTTCAAGTGCAACCATTCTTTCTCAACTTTTTGAAGACCCAGAACTGTATTACCAGAATATTCCCTTTGATCTTGGGCAGCATGGATTATTCTCAATTTTTCAATTTCAGGGAGCTGATGCGGAAGAATGGTAACTTCTGCAGTATGCATTAAAATATTCACCTGAAACATGAACAACTAACCAATGGTGAACCAAATATTTAAAATGCAAGAGATGGAATGGCTATAAGCAGTAAGCAGATGTACAGAGCACTAATTTAAATTCATGAATTAATATTGTTACCATTTGGTATCAATTTCACAGTCCATAAAATGGTATCATCCTTGAACTGCTTCAAGCTAATGCCAAAGGATACCTTCCAAGTTTTGTGGACGATAACATCATCAACATTCATAAAGAAATAAACAGCTGATATCAAGAAACATGCACCACTTATTCACTTGAGAATATAAACACTCAGACACTATAGCTGCTAAAAAGCATACTCGTTAGTTGATGACAATCAAAATACATACTTTCATCCTAGCATAATTAATCAAATCATTTTTCAGATGGATAGAAACTTTGAATGCAATCTCATTTCAGCATATTTAATCCAAATAAATATAAAATTTGCAGAATGTTGCCCAAAAAGAACACACTATATCTGCAAAAACTTGACATAAATGAAAAAAATAAATGAAAAATTCATAGATAAAAAAGCATCAGAAACACTACCATTTCCCTTTTTTTTCCTTTTTGCCTGGAAGTCACTTGAACTGATATCATTATTTATTAGGATGAAACTAAACAGGTATCAGAACAGATTTTAATTCACTTTGGGACTGCCATGTTTGTTCCACTTCTCATCACACAGTTAAAATTGAAAGTATAAGAAGACAAGTAAGCATACTGCATCCGACATGTCGCAGTGAAGCTTGGTCACAGAATCTCCACGTCCAAGCTCTTCACCAAATCCATAAGCTATATACGCTTTTGGTCCCAAGTCTGGTTTCAGGATATCTGAAGGCACTTTTGCTGCAACATTCAGAATGCCAGAGTGAGGTTCTGTATATTCCAAATATGGCAAGGCACTGATAAATTCAACATTATGACGTGGTAAGCTCTCTCCAAAGAGATTAGATGGAGGCCAATCTTTGAGCTTGAGCATCTCAGGCCAACAGTCAGAGTGAGCACGACCTTCTGAATACCCTTGAAAAAATTGGTGAATATTTATCTTGACCTGCAGTTACGCCATGTATTCAGTGTTATCAACAAACTGGAAAGCATTGAAAAACTATGTAAAAACACCACTAGGACAATTTTCCTCAATATTATACCAACATCTTTTCTTCTCTTTGCAAATATGAGTATAAATATTCAACAAGTTTTGATTAAAAATTACACGGCGAGAAAATGTTAAGCACCACTGTAAGAAATACCAAAAACTGGGAATGGAAACAGGAAGGTGGGAGGGGAGTGAACAAAATTTATTGGAGGTTGTTCTCACAGTTATCCTGATGATATTAAGATGTATATATAATGAATTGGACTTCCAGTACTCCCTTTCTATGTCATTCATATATCATGCAACCATGGAAAAATGGAATGGCTTGCAATAGCCTATATGCAATTGCAGTTCAGATAGAATAAGGGATGAGGTCAGATGCAATGGACTAGCAGAAAACACCCAAAATTCTAATTGGGTGAGAGGGTGCAGCCCAACAGAGGATTTAGGTGGGTCAGAGCCTGCATATGTTTCAATGTTGCCAAGATGAATTTATTTCTGGTATCTCACTGATTAAGCAGTGGCAAAATTAATGAAGCACATTCTGTTTCTTTTCTCCTTCTTTGCGATTCACAACCAAGCAATAGGAAGGCTGGATACTTTTATTTCTTTTTTGCTAAGTGCTAAACAAACAAATGAAAATGGACTCTACATTATTTGGGAAGTGACTCTTCACCAAATATTCATTCCTTCCCATTCCTTCATACTTATTTTCCATCCTTCCAAGATAAGGTGCTTAAAAAGCTTACACAATTCCAACCACTGTAAAATTTTCACATAGAACAAAGAACCCATAATAGAAATTAGGAAGTTTATTTGTATTCTCACCAGAAAACACAAGATTTCAAGAAAAAAGAGACTGCATAAATATAATTGTATGATAATTGAGTAGAGGAATGATGACATTGACAATTGCAAAAGTAACTGAAACCTCACCTCACACCAATCAAGACAATCAATTGCATTCACCAACAAATCAGAAGAACCATTATATGTTCTCTCACGAAATGCGCGGCACATAACCATTGGCTCCCAGCTCAAGCCAGAGGTTAAGTTGAGAACATCTCTGACAATCACTGGCTCTCCCCTAATCCAATGTGCCTGGAAATGGTCCAGATCCCCCTGTTGGATATCAATAGCTGAAGGGCAGTACAGATAGTTGCTAGAATCTTCTTGTGAGGTAGCATTCCGCAAATTATTATCCGATTTGATGTCACCATTTGATTCAGAACATTGACAGCATTCCCTAGTATATTTTGGCACATCAATAAGTTTATGGATTTCAACTAACTTGTCTACTTTAGCCTTTAATTCTGAAACCCAACCATCTGGAAAATTTCGCCTCAGCTCCAGATGGTCATGACCACATCCACCCAGGGTTTTTGGTGGACACGGGATGTCACCATTTTCCTTTGCTTTCCACTCAGATACCATCGTCCTACAGTGTACCATATCTGACTTGATTCTGCTAGAAGATTTGGTCTCACTTGAAGACAAAGGATCAGGTTCTCCACAATGTAAGCTGTCCTTTACCCTGTCTACATACTCGATAACCATTTCATCTCCACCTTGCAAGCAGCCATCACGAATTTCATCGCAGCAAGTAAGACAAAGATCATATGAGCAATTTGGGCAACTCCTATGGAAATCAACTATAGAAGTTCTACAGTTATTGCTGAAATAAAGTAAAGTATTGGTTTGGTAAATCCTTGACAATTTAGGAAATAAAAAACAATTAAATTAAAACTTGTATTAAGCAGAGATCCTACCAGTATGAACGCTCATCACTATGACAAACTGCCTGCTGCAACTCTAACTCCGACAATGATAACCCTAAGCAAAGTTTCATGTTTTTACCAAACAATGAGAACAATGAATCTTAATGTTAGCTATATAAAGAAAAAATATATTGCAGAAATAATCCTGGACATATATTGGTATTTCCTTCCCTTCTAGGCAGGGGGATGTAGTTTGGTAAATGCAGTTAATGACTCGAGAAAAATTACCTTGCTGTTTTCGTATGTAACACTAACACCAAAAGTGAACAAAATAGTAAACGCCCAATATCACCGTCCCAATATCTACATGGTCCCTAAAATCATGAAAAAACAATGCCATTAGCTCATACCTTGAATCTTTGCTTCCATCTCTTTTTCCTTCATTTGATCATAATCAAACTGCATCAGTAAGGGGTACAGATAATGTACAAGATACTTCAGGTGTTTAACCTTTTCATCTCTATTTACTGGCATTCTTGAAGTTTTGGCGACCTAAAATGAATTGTGAAGAACACAGCTCTTACAACTTGGGAAAAAAAACTATAAATGTAGAGAGAGCACAAAACAAACCAAAAACACCAACACTAATTTTTTCAGTTCTTCGTAAACATGCTTTGCAATTGCAATTTCCCAGACAAAATGGGCAGGCCTCAGCTAGTGCTTCCTCTGACATTTTAGGATACCTACGCTCAACCACAAAAAAGCATATCTAAATATGTAATGTGAAATATCATTTACATGGAGATGCATTAAGTTGAGCTTAAAGATACTGATATATAGGTTAACCTTATAAGCAAAGTAAATGAATACACTCAGAAAAAAATAACTAGTCAAGAGGATTTGATTTGAGATAAATGTGCACAATTCACAAATGCTTTTGTTTACCAAAGCCAAAACTTGCAAATAAGAAAATTAAAAAATTAGCTTCTGGATGTGTTACTGTAGACATTAAGAAATTAGAGTATAAATTCCCACTACTTTTCAGAATGTCCAATAGGAGCCTCATGGCTAATTGATCACTCTGCGTTCGCATCTTACAGTGAATGTTCATGCAATTACAGACACATTAGTTGCCAACTATATACTTATACCCTTATATTAATTGAGGTTAACCCATTAAACACGTGAACTAAAAACATAACCGATGAACACCTAAATTTATAAAAGCATAACAACTAAACTCAAATTAGCCAAGTCTTGTAAAATAAAACTAAAAATGGTCCTACTTATTGCCATCTATACTCTAAATATTTTAACTGCTGTCAAAATTTGCTAATTGTGTTTTAAATTTTCATAAAATGACAAAGTCAATCATCTTAGGATAATTTTATCATTTTATAAAAATTTAAGGCAGAAGTAACTCTGTCATTATATAAAATTGAAAACAAAGTCTACAAAATTTACAGAATAATCATAAACAACTTGAATATATAGAAATTTAAAACAAAGTCAACAAAATTTAGAGAATAATCATAAACAACTTGAACTTTCTTTTTTTTTTTTAACACATCATCAATCACATGATTAATTTGTGTTTGATTATTATAAGTTCCGGTATTTAAGAGATAATAATTTAAGTAAAGTGTTTAATGGGTTAATCCTAAATAGTACAAAGTCATAATCCAAATCCAAATGGTAAAGGGGCATAAGTATGTAATTAGCCAAAATTTAAACATTCCAAAGGGCAAGATGTACAAGTTACCATCTACTAATGCAAGAGGAACAATAGAGTCTCTTTTTGCATTTTCGGCACCCAACCCCCTTTCTGCTCCTCTTCCAGCACTGATGGCATGTTGAAAAATTAACATCATCCTTAAGATCACCTTTGGCAATATTCTTCGCAGAAGACAAGAGAAAAATTAAATTAATGGTACAATTTCAACTTCAATAAAACAATTTCTCAGTAAACAAATACTCAGAATTAACAGTGAGGGCGACTGACAACGGTATCACTAATAATACGTTTTCTTTTGGTTCCACTCGTATTCAACTGTTCTTTAATTTCTCTGTCCATGAAATCATCAAAGTCTTTCTCCCATTGGAACAGTTTCCTCAGTTTCTCGATACTCCTAGCTTTTCTATCCAACAATTCCACTCCCCCCCTTTTATTCTTATGTTTCTTTTCTTTAATCTTTACACCATTCCGTTTTTTTCCCTTCGGCTTTTTCGATGCTTCAACCTCACCCAGCTTTGTCTCCTTTTTTACAAAACTGTTTTTCTTCTTTTCCTCCTCAAAAATCACCTCTTCCTCTTCGTCTTCGTTTTTAGGCCTCACTGTCACACTCCTTTTCTTCAAAATACCACATTTAAAATTAACATTCTTCCCTTTATTTACCGACTTCACCCCACATTTCTCTTCAAGTATCAATTTCGTCCTCTGCCTCTTCACCGGAATTACGTCCACTTCTTCCTCCGCTGCATAATCTTCACAGAGAAGCCTCTTCGCAGCAGTAGTAAGTCCACTGCTTTGGGCATTATTTGCATCTTTCCTTTCCTTCTGCCCCTTCTTCCCCCACTTGTGGACAGATTGGATGTGGTGGAGCTCACAAAATCTCTTGCCGTGAATCCTCCAGCGGTTGCAACGCCAGGCCTTACCGTCGTTACGATTGCATCGCAGCTCGTCTGGCGGTTCTATAAATGGCGTCTTGTCGCCATTCTTCCAACAGGAACAGCCGTCCAGTAATTTACCATCTTTTACCGCTCTGCGCATTGCTCCGGTTTCACCCTAAGCAAATCTTTCACTTTCACCTAGGCTTCCGGTAATTCTACTTTTAGGCTCTCCCTCTCTCGGCGGATTGTAATTTCACAGTGGCGGGCTCATTTTGGCGCGGAGCATTATATATTTTTTTTTTTTTTACGGTCGAAGACGGTTCTCATGCCATTGGCATTGTACGCCACGTGTTTCACAGTGGCGAGCTCATTTTGGGGCAGAGGATTATGTCTTTTTTTACGTTCGAATACGGTTCGCATGCCATTGACATTGTACGCCATGTGTGATTGCAACTTTTTTGTGGGCTATTTAAATTTTTTTCTACAATATTTAAATTTTTGGTAATTTATATTAAAATTTATATATATATATATATGTATTTCTAAGAGCTAATAGTCCAAATTATATGCTGAAATTTTTTTATTTAATTGTTCTTAATTATCTTAAATTTATCAAACAATAGATATATTAAATATTTATATTATTAAATTATATTAAAATAGTATTTATATTTTAATATTCCTCTATTTTTTTTTCTTAAAAATAAAAAATATCATTCAAAATACATCTGAATAGATATTACAGAATATACAAAAATAATAAATCATTAATAATTTTTTTGTGGATTGCACTAATACAAACTTTTTTTAATGGATGTCAAAAATATATTATGAAAATAAGTTATGTGAATAATATTATTAATAAATGTCCTTAAATTTCTAAAGTGATAAGGAAGCATTTAGCAGTTTGAAAAACTGTCAAAAAATCATATTCTATTATTACATTAATATCTCATATGTTTCTATGCATTAAGATGATATACTTGCAGACTAAATTTTGAAGAGTTAAACGCGAAGCGATTCTATTATAACATTTGCAAATTTATGTTAGTGAAAATATTGCATGGTCTATTTTAATAGCTGTCGTGGCTAGGAGTAGCATACGGTTCAATTCAGTTTCGAATCGAATTGAATTATCAAAATTGAATAAATTAATTTTTAAATTTTTAAAAATCAAACTGAATTAAATTAGCTTAAATAATCGAATCAAATCGAATCGAATTGATTCAGTTTAACTTAAATTTTATAACTTAAAATACAATTTTTTATTTTAAATTTAATTACCCATTTACCATATTATATGTGTAGTTATTTTTCTTTTTGTTTGTTTATTTGTTTTTCTAATAGTTATTCTCAAACCCATGTAGGCTGAGTTGCGGTATATAATCTATAAGTGTACATAGGTTATTGCTGTTCCGGTTTTTATTTTTAGAATTAAATATATCAATTAGAAATTAAGTTTT